>NW_024121910.1:1410492-1616108 GCF_016745375.1 Pimephales promelas
TTTGTCCCAAAATATATCTGTCATCAAAGTTGCGCCCGGGAGCCGCACTTAAAAGAGCAACGTTGGCTTCTTATTCCCACCGCTTTCAGGCACTAAGGAATAATAAAATCATTTCTTCCTCAAATATGACACAACCTACATTGCTGTGATGCATCTGTGTGGGTAATGAGACTTTCTTTTCAATGCACAGTTTCTAATTCAACACTGTGCCTCTGCTCTTCGTCTTTTTTCGTTATCCTTTGCATGTGGACGTCTTATTGTTTACAGTGTGTATGTGGGTCACATTAAAGGGCTCCATTTACTTACTGAAACTACTAACGATTCAATATGTACTAAAGCTTGTATATTCTTCCCACTCAGATTTAAAAGATCCAGGGTGTGTAAAATTAAACTAGGGGTGTGACGATAATGTCATATTTCAATGACGATACTGAACTCACGATAGGATATTATTGCGATACTCCAAGTCATATGATAAAAAAATGTACTGTTGATTAAAATGCTAAATTTGGTTTGACACTGTGGGTGTAAATGAACAGGCTTGGACTTGTTGGTGCTGATAACCCAATGCACTCGACAACGGTGACACCAGATTAAAAATATTCATTCAACGATCCACGCTTGCACTCGGCCATATACTCTATTAACATGAGAATGAGAGTTAGTAGACATGTACTGTAGGTGCAAGGGCATCCAAGATGTAGGTGTCTTTGTTTCCGCAGTATTTTCAATTTTGATATTTTTAGGTCAAACCGTTCTTGTCTATCAATCAATAATGGAGGTCTATGGTCACCACCTCAACGAGCATGCACAGAGAAGTCCAAATTAAACATGATTTAATGACTCGTAAATGTAAGTACACACTGATGGCCTAAGACATGAAACGAGCGGTTTGTGTGAGAAAACGAACAGTATTTATATCGTTTTTACCTCTTGTAATCACAGCCACGTCCAACTGATCTGATTTTTCTAACTGAAAAAAAATCAACGTTGTCTGTTGATACAGTATATCGAAATTGTCTTCCATTGCAATTTCCTGTATATCTAAATATGTTTAGATCTTCACAGTGAAAGGTGACACTTCTGAAATCACTGTGTAAACAATGAGTGACGTACACGCACGAGAGATCACAGACCGAAGCGCCCGCGGCCTCAGATCAGTTGGACGTGACTGTGATTATAAGAGGTAAAAACGATATAAATACTGTTCGTTTTCTCACACAAACCGCTCGTTTCGTGTCTTAGGCCATCAATGTGTACTTACATTCACGAGTCATTAAATCATGTTTAATTTGGACTTCTCTGTGCTGCTCTTTGAGGTGGTGACCATAGACCTCCATTATATGACTGACAGACAACAACGGTTTGACCTAAAAATATAAAAATTGAAAATACTGTGGAAACAAAGACACCTACATCTTGGATGCCCTTGAGGTAAGATAAAACATATCAAAAATTAATTTCAAAGTGAACTATCCCTTTAAAGGCACCATCAACCCTTATTGGTCTTCATATTTGGACTTTTTTTTCCTTGTCCTTTTGCAGGTGGACGGGATGCACTGGCGGACAGGCGACCCCACTCTCCCCGCCTCCGTGTGTAGTGTGCCTTGCCAGATGGGTGAAAGGAAGAAGGTGGTGAAGGGTGTGCCTTGCTGTTGGCATTGCGAGCGCTGCGAAGGCTACCACTTCCAGGCCAGCGAGTTCATCTGCGAGCTCTGCCCGTACGAGCAGCGTCCGGACCGCAACCGCACCGGATGCATCCCAATCCCCATCATCAAACTGGAGTGGCACTCGGCGTGGGCCGCCGTGCCGGTGTTCGTTGCGGTTCTCGGCATCATGGCCACTAGTTTCGTGGTGGTTACTTTCGTCCGTTTCAACGACACACCCATCGTCCGTGCATCCGGTCGAGAGATGAGCTACGTGTTGCTGACGGGCATTTTTTTGTGCTACGCCATCACTTTCTTGATGATCGCCACTCCGACTTTGGCCGTGTGCTCCCTCCGGCGTGTGTTCTTGGGTTTGGGAATGTGCTTCAGCTACGCGGCTCTGTTAACCAAAACCAACCGTATCCACCGCATCTTCGAACAGGGCAAGAAGTCGGTGGCCGCCCCGCGCTTCATCAGCCCCGCGTCCCAGCTGGTCATCACCTTCAGCCTGATCTCAGTGCAGCTGCTCGGCGTGTTCGTGTGGTTCGCCGTCGACCCGCCTCACACGGTCGTGGACTACGGCGAGCAGCGCACGTCCGACCCGGTGAAGGCCCGCGGGGTTCTCAAGTGCGACATCTCGGACCTGTCGCTCATCTGTTCGCTGGGCTACAGCATCCTTTTGATGGTCACATGCACTGTTTACGCCATCAAGACCCGCGGTGTGCCAGAGACCTTCAACGAGGCCAAGCCCATTGGATTTACTATGTACACTACCTGCATTATTTGGTTAGCTTTTATACCCATCTTCTTTGGCACCGCACAATCAGCAGAAAGGGTAAGTGAGATTTACCAAATCTGTATGAAATCCTCAAATAATTGCTTTTCATAGTTAACACGTGTGCCCTGGTTGTTTTCAGTTTTGGTAGGAACTGGCATGAATATTTGAGTACTCACAAGTTACAGCAATTATCGATTATGCAAGTATTTTTTTTTAAATGTGCTTTTAATGTATTTGCATTTGCATTTAAGTAAGGCTGCCCCAAAGTTACAGCAATGAGTGATTATGCAAGTATTTTTTTATGTTTTGAAATATATATATATATATATATATATTTTTTTTTATTTATTTTTTTTTTTGGGGGGGGGGGGGGGGGGGTGGGGTGGCATTTAAGTCCCCTAATAGTCAACTAAACGTTAGTCAACGAGAAGAGTGATTATGCAAGTATTTTTTTATGTTTTGAAATATATATATATATATATATTTCAAATATATATATTTTATTATATATATATATATATATTTCTTCTTTTTTTCAAATATATATATATATATATATATGAAGAGTTCAGATGCAAAAGCCTCTAAATGCCATTTGAAATTTTCTTCTTTAATGATGATTTTTATCAAGCTTGTATATTTAAGTTCAGTAATTTCACTTAAATGACAATGATAATTACCTATTAATTGTTATTTAAGTGAAATTACTGAACTTAAATATACAAGTTTGATAAAAATCATCATGAAAGAAGAAAATTTCAAATGGCATTTAGAGGCTTTTGTATCTGAACTCTTCATATATATATATATATATATATATATTATTTTTTTGGCCATTTAAGTCCCCTAATAGTCAACTAAACGTTGGTCAATGAGAAGAGTGATTATGCAAGTATTTTTTTATGTTTTGATATATATATATATATATATATATATATATAATTTTAAAAAAAAAAAATTTTGGCATTTAAGTCCCCTAATAGTCAACTAAACGTTAGTCAACGAGAAGAATCTTTTCAATTTTAATTAGCTGGTTAGTCACAGAAAAAAAACTCCACAATAAGTGGCGAAAGTCACACAGTACAATCTTAGCCAACAACATTTGAGGATGGGAAGTTCAGTCTGGACTTGATCCGTTGAGAAGCAAGTATGCCCGAACCAAAGCTGTTCGGACCAATCAAATTGTCAGGGCGGGCTTTATACGATGATGGACAGATGATCAACGGTAACGTAATCATCCACGTCAGCAAAGAGCACTTGGGTTGAATTCGCTTACAACAAATATGGCCGTCGCTGGAGAACTTTGTAGATTCAGCATCGCGTCAGTATAGAAGATGTAGACCGTGCATTCATTATAAAAGAGGAGCATCAGAAAGATGTTTTTGCCGTCCTTCCTACGGGATTCGGTCTATGTAATTGAGTGCAAAGGCATTTTTTTCCTGGTTTGCTTGAAACGCCCTATGATCAAACCCCATTGGAGCAGATCGGACTCACATGCAGACTAGCATCTGAGTATGACGACGTCAGGCTAGCAGTATGACGGACAGATTGTTAACATGGTTCATGTAGTAATTATCTTGGGCAGGAAATGTTCACCTTTCATTCATTCATTGACATCAAAAATGGCTTATCATTTGAAACATGTAAGTAGTAGCCTAACGTTAGTCACTTTGCCTTTAACGTAGATAAATGTACGCTATTATTGGGTGAATATTCAAGTGTTTGTGCGTAGTGTGGTAGCTGAATTATTACAGTGCTTAGACGTCCATCCGCCATACTGTGACGACGAGAGTCAACTTCATCTTTGCCGCCGACATTTTTAAAATATTCAGACAGTCTCGTTTCAGATTTTTCTTTTTCGACACATTCATATTCACTACTTTTGCTGGTGTGCTCCGAACAATTTTAGCAATGTCACGTATAATATTATTTCTCAGTCCCGAAACGCAAACCAGTTTCCGATGCAACCCCAGTATGTAACTTTTCTTTACAGCGGTGTCTAGTAACTATGCATCTGATTCTCCAGTCCTCCCGTCGGCTTTAAGAAGAGGATGTGTTGTGGTACTGCGAGTGTTTGGTGTGTGTGTGAGCTATAGGTGGCTGTGGGCTACAGATAATGACATCGCCTGCTGGTTACCCTTTCACCTGACCCAGCAGGCTATAGCCTCCAGAACATTTCACATGTTAAAAGGCTAACCTAAGGAAGCCGAGACCAGGGTTTCACAGTACACTCTCAGGCTGATGGATATTAGCTCCGGGTGCTCTGTAGGAAACAGACAAATGAGTCAGAGGCCATCAGGTGGGTGGCGATATTGATCAGACTCAAGAAGTATCTCTAAATGTATGAAGACTCTGGATAGCTTAGCCATAAAGGAAATGTGAAATTCAGTCATTGTTCATGTTCCAGTCCTGTATGCTCTTAGTATTGCACTGGAAAAAAGTTTGGAAAAACATGAGGTTATGGAAGTTTTGATTTTTGAATTTTCAATTGTGTGTTATAAAGTCAGGGTTATGAGATATATAGTCGCGATTGCGTGTTATAAAGTCAGAATTGCGTGATATAAAGTCTCAATTGTGTGTTATAAAGTCAGAATGGTGTGATATATTCACAATTGTGTGTTATAAAGTCAGAATTGTGAGGTGATATAGTCACAATTGTGAGAAATAAAATAGCAATTGTGTGTTATAAAGTCCGAATTGCAAGATATTAAGTCTCAATTCCATGATATAAAGTCACAAATGTGTGTTATAAAGTCAGAATTGCGAGATATAAAGTGTTATAAAGTCAGAATTCTATGAAATAAAGTAAAATATGTGTTATAGTCACAATTGCGTGATATAAAGTCAGAATTGTGATATAAAGTCTCAATTGTGTGATATAAAGTCAGAATTGCGTGATATAAAGTCTCAATTGCGTGATATAAAGTCAGAATTGTGATATAAAGTCTCAATTGTGTGATATAAAGTCAGAATTGCGTGATATAAAGTCTCAATTGCGTGATATAAAGTCAGAATTGCATGATATAAAGTCTCAATTGCGTGATATAAAGTCTCAATTGTGAGGCGATATAGTCACAATTGTGAGAAATAAAGTAACAATTCTGTGTTATGAAGTCCGAATTGCGAGATATTAAGTCTCAATTCTGTGATATAAAGTCACAATTGTGTGTTATAAAATCAGAAGTGCGAGATATAAAGTCAGAATTGTTATAAAGTCAGAATTGCGAGATATAAAGTGTTATAAAGTCTCAATTGTGTGATATAAAGTCAGAATTGCGTGATATAAAGTCTCAATTGCGTGATATAAAGTCAGAATTGCATGATATAAAGTCTCAATTGCGTGATATAAAGTCTCAATTGTGAGGCGATATAGTCACAATTGTGAGAAATAAAGTAACAATTCTGTGTTATGAAGTCCGAATTGCGAGATATTAAGTCTCAATTCTATGATATAAAGTCACAATTGTGTGTTATAAAATCAGAAGTGCGAGATATAAAGTCAGAATTGTTATAAAGTCAGAATTGCGAGATATAAAGTGTTATAAAGTCAGAATTGTGTGAAATAAAGTCAGAAATGTGTGATATATAGTCGCAATTGCGTGTTACAAAGTCAGAATTAAACTCGCAATTCTGAGAAAAAAAATAGATTTTTCCTTAGAATTTGACATTATAACTCGCAATTGACATGTTTTCTCAGAACTGTGAGATATAAACTCGCAAATGCGAGAAAAGAAGTCAGAAGTGCAACTTTATATGACACAATTCTGACTATATATCACAATTATGAGAAATAAAGTCATAATTGTGAGATGTAAACTCGCAATTGTGAGATAAATATCTTCTATATATACTCTGTGGGAGAAACAAGCTTTCATATGAGGTCAGAATATAAATTTTTGGATGAATTCATTGAGCTTTTAAAAGCCATGGAAGTATAATATCTATGCAAACAAGTTATTCAGTGGTTGATCGAATGCTAAAACTCTTGTGCTTGAGTTGCTTTTACAGTGAATCACGATAAAAGCTCATTACCACATTGCTCTTTAGTCACATTAGCCTCTCACTGTGACTTCTGCACAGTGTGCTAGCCAAGAAAGACAATTATGGATATACCAATTATTCCTTACACTAACAAGCTTATTTATATTCTTATTTAACGCTAGAACTGTGAGATGGATGGCTTTCTATTAACATAGACCCCCCCAACCCATCGCATTACTCAAGATAAGAAAGCAACGACATGAATCATTTGATAAGGAAACAAAGACATCTTATTGAAAAAAATGAGCAGTTCCCTTTGTCACGAATAACAAAACATGGCCTTGAGTCTATATTTATTGAACTGTCATCTGATTGGCAACCACACCGAGCTAAAGGGCTTCATAATTGGTTTGTAATGAAAAAATGACTATCACTGAATTAATATCATTACAAAGAGTGCATGTCGTATCGGTTGATACGAACCACAATAGAGTAGAGAAGTAGATAAAACTCCTCCTGTAAAATATGCCTCTATTATTAAAAACCTGCTTTGGTTAATGCGTCAAAAATCGATTTGTGTGCATTTTCATTGCGGCGTCTATTACCTCTCCATTTTCCACTAGCATAAAGATATCAAGTGTGATACGATCTACACTCCTGCATTGGAGAATGGTATCACCGCAAAAAGCCAATACGTGCACTTTGACATTTCCAATGCAGAGACTCTGCAGAATCATAAAGAGTCAATAAAGTGTTGCATGAACAGCGGCCAGCGTGCTCACGACTCCTCGGGAAATCAATGCCTTCCAAAGGCGACTGGTTAAGATAATCACTCCACATATCTGTGGAATCAAATTACGGGTCTCGCATAAATCACTGGCAGATCATTTTATTGGGTTTCGTTAAGTTCACAATGTGACCCGATCTCCATTCGGGAGCCCCATGCGTTCCTCTTATAACAGAAATGCGTGGTAAACTGAGTTAAGCTTGGGTTATTTGGATTTTTTTGAAGACAAGGTCTCGGTACAACAATATAATTGCGGTCAATATAATAAAAACAAATTTTTCAAAATTATAAAAGATTTGTTGGAAGTGGGCTCTGCGTGCAGTAGAATCACATTACAGGTCTCATATAAACAACTGATAGATCATTTTATTGGGTTTTTAATTCATCATGCACTCTAAAAAATGCTGTTTCAACCCAAATTTGGGTCAAATATGGGCAAACCCAAATGTTGGGTTAAAAAATGTACAGTTGGAAGTGAAAGTTGAAGTTGGGTTAAAATTGAAATTACATGGTTTGTCCAAATTTTACCCAAATTTGGGTTCGAACAACCCAGCATTGTTTAGAGTGTGTGACCCAATCTCCATTCGGGAGCCCCATTTAGATATGCATTCCTCATAATTGAAATGCATGCTAAAGTGATTTAAGCTTGGGTTAAGTCAAGTCTCTGTTAGCCAAAATGTACATTATTAGCAGTCATGGAGATTGTAGTTGTAAAAGATTTGCTGGAAGTTTTCTCTGCATATTGTAGAATCATATTACAGGTCTCATATAAATGGTTCACAGTGTGACCCGATCTCCATTCGGGAGCCCCATGCGTTCCTCTTATAATAGAAATGCGTGGTAAACTGAGTTAAGCTTGGGTTATTTGGATTTTTTTGAAGACAAGGTTTGATATAAGTCTCTGTACAACATCTTAAGGACTGTCAATATAATATCATTTTTTTCTTAGGTGTTTTTTCCCCAATTATACAGTGCTATTTTTCTAATCATAAAAGATTTGTTGGAAGTGGGTTCTGCGTGCTGTGCAATCACATTACAGGTCTCATATAAACAACTGATAGATCTTTTTATTGGGTTTTAAATTCATCATGCACTCTAAAAATGCTGAGTTGTTTCAACCCAAATTTGGGTCAAATATGGGCAAACCCAAATGTTGGGTTAAAAAAATGCAATAAAAAAAATACAGTTGAAGTTAGGTTAAATTGAAATTACATGGTTTGTCCAAATTTTACCCAAATTTGGGTTAGAGTGTGTGACCCAATCTCCATTCGGGAGCCCCATTTAGATATGCATTCCTCATAATTGAAATGCATGCTAAAGTGATTTAAGCTTGGGTTAAGTCAAGTCTCGGTTAGCCAAAATGTACATTATTAGCAGTCATGGAGATTGTAGTTGTAAAAGATTTGCTGGAAGTTGTCTCTGCATATTGTAGAATCATATTACAGGTCTCATACCGATCTCCATTCGGGAGCCCCATGCGTTCCTCAAATAATTGAAATGCATGGTATATTGATTTAAGCTTGGGCTATTTTGACTTTTTTGAAGTCTCTGTTAGAACTATAAAATGGCTGTTAGCCAAAATTTATGGAAATGTGTTTTTTCCCATGAACTTTCGCTGCTTTTTTTTGTAATCGTAAGTGATTTGGCTGAGCGTGTAAATGCACGTTTCAAGCGGATCAGTGGGTGAAATACATTGATATGCACAGTCATATTACAACATGATCTGAAACGTGGCAAAGTTCTTAGTAACTGCACTCCTGTTATGATAATCCTCTCGTGGGTGTAAGCATATTCTCGCTGGAGCGTGAAATATTGTACTATTTTTCAGTGATGAATGATGTTATGTAGATTTAAGTTTGCATAAGGAATATTATGACTGAAATAACACAATAAGCTTGCACTCCCTGCGCGGTAATTTCAATTACTCTATCCGAGACCGAAACACCATACCTAAACTGGATCTTTATGTGACATTTAGATGTTTTTGTTTGACTTTAGCGTCTTTAATTCCTTGAAGGCCAGCTTTGTTCACGATTAGTTCTGCTTCCTTTGTTCCTAAGGGTGTTGTGAATCAAAGACCAAGTGTTTGGTGGTGTTAAAAACTCATTTCCACTACAATCTTTGAAACTATTTGTCATTTTGGTGACTTTAGAAAAAAATGTTCTGCTATTTAGATCCTGACCTCATTTGATCTTTATAAATGTGCTAGATAAGGCTATTGCTTCTTATTTGTAATATATCATATCTGTTCTAGACTCACATATCACGCTATTTCTCCAGCTAGGATGATGCTGTGCAGTGAACGCCGTATTACCTCAGATTAGATAAGCTTTAGTTACATTTGCTCTGCTAATGTCATAATAGATGAAGGTGAACCTGCCACAAAAGCACTGGTCATAATGAAGTCTTCTCAGTGGATGGTATCCCTGCCCCGCGTTGTGCTATTAATCATGGCTAATCTCTGTGCGATGGAAAATCACCTCTGCGGCCGTGAGAGAAGACACCGTACAAACGAGGAATAGGTAGAATAGCTCAAGGTAGAGTCACGACTGCAAACAATGAAAAGCGATTGGTTCTGCTTGTTTGAATGGTTTCTTTATTGCATTCTCTTGCTTTCTCTTCACAGCCCAATCTCACACTGAGAAACAAGTCAATATACACACACACACCTAAAGGATTATTAGGAACACCATACTAATACTGTGTGTAGAACTGCTTTAATTCTACGTGGCATTGATTCAACAAGCATTGTTTAGAAACATTGGCCCATATTGATTGGATAGCATCTTGCAGTTGATGGAGATTTGTGGGATGCGCATCCAGGGCCACCACATCCCAAAGATGCTCTATTGGGTTGAGATCTGGTGACTATGGCGGCCATTTTAGTACAGTCAACTCATTGACATGTTCAAGAAACGATTCAAGCTTTGTGACATGGTGCGTTATCCTGCTGGAAGTAGCCATCAGAGGATGGGGACATGGTGGCCATAAAGGGATGGACATGGTCAGAAACAATGCTCAGGTAGGCCGTGGCGTTTAAACGATGCCCAATTGGCACTAAGGGGCCTAAAGTGTGCCAAGAAAACATCCCCCACACCATTACACCACCACCACCAGCCTGCACAGTGGGAACAAGGCATGATGGATCCATGTTCTCATTCTGACTCTACTATCTGAACGTCTCAACAGAAATCGAGACTCATCAGACCAGGCAACATTTTTCCAGTCTTCAACTGTCCAATTTTGATGAGCTTTTGCAAATTGTCGCCTCTTTTTCCTATTTGTAGTGGAGATGAGTGGTACCCGGTGGGGTCTTCTGCTGTTGTAGCCCATCCGCCTCAAGCTTGTGTGTGTTGTGGCGTCTCAAATGCTTTGCTGCATACCTCGGTTGTAACGAGTGGTTATTTCAGTCAAAGTTGCTCTTCTATCAGCTTGAATCAGTCGGCCCATTCTCCTTTAAACTCTCGCATCAACAAGGCATTTTGGCCCACAGGACTGACGCATACTGGATGTGTTTCCCTTTTCACACCATTCTTTGTAAACCCTAGAAATGGTTGTGTGTGAAAATCCCAGTAACTGAACAGATTGTGAAATACTCAGTAGGGTTGGGTATCGTTTGAATTTGAACGATTCTGATTCCGATTCTGATTCCTTGTTTCGATTCCGGTTCCTAACGATTCTCGATTCCGATTCTTTTAAGAGGCAGGGTCAAAAAAGTTTAGCTAACCTTGCTAACCAACGGTCTTTCTGAAGGAAATACTCCTTTCTGAAGGAAATACTCCTTCTGTCACAAATACTCCTTTTGTCACAAATTTAGCATTTTGCCGAGATTTCGTTATTTTTAGAAAAGTGAAGCCACACTTTGGACCGCCGACGTAAGCTACTCATGTTCGACTCGCGCGGTTATGCCAACACTTCCGGTAGACGCTTCTTCATTGGTGTTGTTCAGCGGGTTCTTCTTCTGCTCGGCGGACTGTGAATATCGAAACTAGGAATCGAAATTTTAACTTTTGAACGATTCCGGGAAAAACTAAAAGTTAGTCCCGATTCCAATCGATACTCGATTCTCGATACCCAACCCTAATACTCAGACACCGACAACCATGCCAACCATATTGTTAACTGTATGACTTTGATGAAAGGTTTAGATCACTTCAAATGCTGACTACTGTAACAACATTTAACAACCTGTCAGTTGTTCATATTGATTGTTCATGTTAGACATTAGAAATTAATTAATGTAATAACATAATTTAGTTGGCGTATGTGTTAAAAGTCATACATTTAGGCAGACAATGACATTATGATATATGATAATAAAGGTCACTTTGCGTTGGTATATGATGTGCAAAAACCTCTAATTAATTTGATCAGTAATTTGCACAGGAAAGCATTGCTAAAGTGATGTTTCCGTTGAGCTCTCACATTCACATTACTCATTGAAACACATTGATTTTTTTCATCGTGTTCAATTAGCCAAATGAATCTGTTTATCGAACAGGAAAAATGACACTAAGCCACCGATTTCTAGGCCTGTAACCCATTAAAGATGGTGTCGGTGTCGGTGTCGGTGTGTGACAGCACCGCTGGACAGCTGTCATATATATACAGAGCTGATGGGATTCTCTTTGGATATTGTGTCACTCACAAATGTCATTCTCATTCACACATGCCCTCTCAGCTTTTTAAGCGGATTTTGAAAATATCTGTATTATTTTATTCTTTAGGTTGGAAATCATGTTGCACACTTCTAAAATCTTCTGCACACAAAGGCTGCCTTTATTTGATCAAAAATATAGTAATATTGTGGCATATTATTGCAAGTTAAAACAAGTGAATATTTTGTAAACTAATGTGATCAAAGCTGAATTTTCAGCATTTTTTTTTTTTAACCTTTATTTATCCAAGTAAAATGTTTGAGAACCACTTCTCATTTACAAACATGACCTGAAAATTCTTCAGTGTCACATGATCCTTCAGAAATCACTCTAATATAATGGAAAAATGTGTGTGTATTATCATTTGTTGCTGTATTGTTTTATTGTCTTGTGCCTATTCATGACACAGTCCTACATTTATATTGGGAACTACTAAATTAATGGAAAGTGTGTTTTTTTCTCTCGATTTATTTATTTATTGGCCTTCTGACAGACACACTCACATTGGGGATCTCCCTGTCCCGCTGTGCTAGCGGTAGGTTTAGCATCTGTGGCTAGTTAGTGGACTAGCATCTGTGTGGCTAATCCTGCTTTGATTAACTGTCGTGCAACTGCGAGTCGTGAGATTGGGTGAACAGATGGATGTCAGTCTCGCTTCCATCACTCTGATAACACACATGAACAGGAACATCAGCTGCTAATCGCTAGCGCTAGCCTGTGTGTAACCCGCGTGCGCAACGCTGTGCAACTTAAGATGCATTGACACTCAATGAGAATGAATCAGTGGATGTTAAAAGTCACCGTGAAATCAAAATTCTTGTTTATTCATGGAATATTGCAGTGTGTATTAGAAACATGTGCCAAGAACTTCTTATAAAATAACAACATAGACAAAAAAAGGTGTATTACTTTTACTTATTTTATATACAAAGGTGTAGCCTATATAAATATGATATCCAAACAATGGCATTAAGTGATTAATAACGTATTATTGTTTAAAATTATTAAGTAAATATGTAAGACAACTAATAAGACAACAACAAAAGACAAGAAACTGATAAAATGATAAATGATTTATTTTAATTCATGTTCCATCTTGAATCAGAATATCTTCCCTCCCACTTGCAGTGACATCATCTCTTCTCTGATGATGAGGGCGGGGCTTAACCTGTCACTCACATGAGATCAGCCAATTGGAAACCACTGCCATCCAATCATTTCCCCACAGACACAATCAAGCCCCGCCCACATTTGTTCTCGTTCCATGATCCGTTTTACTCGATGTCCGCGCAATAGCAAAGAAACGACTAACGCAACTTCAATTTCATGCTGACTTTAACAAGTCATTGTCATTTTGATTCAGCTTGACTAAAAGTTAAATGCAGAATACTTAATAGCTGATATTGCCTAATACACTCTCTTACTTGCAAAATATTCCGTTCCACTGTAAAGTTAAATGAGTCGTAAACTCAATTTCGTGTTGATTTAAAAGTTTTAAGTTTTGGTTGAACAGTTCTGTGAAGTTAATTTCTCCAGACAAATATTCGCAAACAATTTAGAGAGCTTTTCCACTCTGATGCAAATCTGTTTTGAACATTAATTCCTCATCATGTCAGAGTTATTCTCTCAAATATGATTTAATTGAGCGCTGTTTTCAAGCCTCTTGGGCTTTAGTGACCTCGATTTCTGTTAAACAGCTTCCTGTTTTAATTCATTCAAAGAAGGAGATCTCACACACTTGTTTATGGTGGCCAACAGATGTTGTCTCAGCACCGGTGTGTTTTTCCATCCATGCTGGTTTTAAGTATGAATCCAAGGATAGAGGAATAGCTGGTCATGCCGTGTGTTGAAGGAGTAGTTCGCTTTTAAAAAAACTTTTGCTGATAATTTACTCACCCCCATGTCATCCAAGATGTCCATGTCTTTCTTTTTTTTAGTCGAAAAGAAATTAAGGTTTTTGATGAAAACATTTCAGGATTTTCTCCATATAATGGACTTCAATGGGGTCCAAAAGACAGTTTCAGTACAAACTGCAAACTGTTCAAAGGGCTTGAATGAATAAGGGTCTTATCAAGCGAAACGATTGCTCATTTAAAAAAAAAATACACAAAGTTTAAGTTTTATAAGCTCGAATGCTCGCCTTGCTCAGTTCTGTGACGCGTTCGTGACTCTCCTGTTCGAACTCGTTCATCAAAATGAACGAATCTTTTCCCGAGTCAACTCGTTCATTTCGTTTGTTAAATGAACCAAATGACACGGAAAAAGATTCGTTCATTTTGATGAACGAGTTCGAACAGGAGAGTTATGTTATGATGTATTGGTTTATGTCAAAGACATCTCAATTAATGTTATATTTGCATTCAAAATGTAATTATTGAGCGAAAGACACTTAAAGTCCCCGTGAACCGGAAGTTGCAAACGACTTTTCTCCAGTGTTGTGACGTATTTCCGAGAGAAACGGAATACTAAGTTAGGCAAAATAGTGGGCGTGGCTTTTTTTTTCAACTAGCACCTGATTGGATCTAGAAAAATAGGTGTTTCATTCTGAAATGGAGGATGACACAAGTTTACACACGCTGTCAATCAATGCTCGCTCGGCGCTGGCAAACACACAGCAGCTGTCAGTTGGAGGGGCGTGGTTATGGATGTTAAGGAGACACCCAAACCGTAAAGCCTACGTCATCGGGCAAGGTCCTCCTATGCAGAGGGGAGGGGCATTTTCAATATTTGATTAAAGATTACGAAGCCAAAATTTTTTTGTGTGTGGATTGACTTGCATGTATGAATTGTTCACCACAAAATGATCAATTTAGGCAAACAAAGTAAGTATGGTCAATTTTGATTTCATAGGGACTTTAATGGCAGTTGTCATAAACATGCATAAACCCTACTTCATATTCAAGTTATGAAGGTGTCATGTCAGTCTTATGCACACCCCTTCAAGCAGGGGCCGTCATCACAGAACCCGTTTACTACTTTTCCATTGTTTTTCCATTCGCATTGTCTTTTGCAGCGCCTCATGCTTGATGTTTAACATGCACAAAATGATTATTTGCAGCCGTTCGCAATTGCATGTGATGTTTACGTGGCCTGTTGAGTGACGTATGAAATGCTGAAGTTGTGTGATCGCGTGTTTTAGCTACACCCCGACACGAACACATGGGGTTGTGCTCGCTGGCCCAGAAAATAACATGTGCCGTCACCTGAGAAATAGCCTTTACAAACCTGATCCAATGAGTTCTGTGAGGCTTTGGAGACGGAGGTGCGGGGCGATAGTCTGCCGGCGGCTTCTGCAGGGATTCTTCAAAACTAATTAAGAGTGACATGAGGGCACTGAGAAGCTTCATGAAACAACAGGGGAATTGGCAGGAAAAGGAAGCACTGACACCGCACTGGTCATTTCTGGTGTGTGTGTGTGTGTGTGCTTTGCTATTGGATCATGCAGCAACAGTAATTCAGATTTTATTGCAATCCGCCCTTCTATTTGTGTGGGCGGCGAGAAAACCGATCAGCAATAAACCAACAACATCACCAACAACCACAACACACAAGCTCTGATCCCAAAGCTATAGAGCTTCTAGACAGCCTGCATTATATACACACACACACACACACACTCCTGCTTTTAGTCAAGGCAAGCCAAGTTGCGGGGTTAAATGTTAAACGCGGGGTTAAATGTAACACTGACTTAGGCTAGTTCGTCAGGATCAAACCGGCCGTCTTTCCGCTCTTTTTCTCTCGCTGCTAGAAAACGGTCTCCCGCGAATTTGCGGAAAGTTTTGATTATATTTCGTGAAGATACTGGATAAAGAGTGTTTTGACACCATGAAAGTACATTGTATACGCTTCCAAATCTAACTTTATATTGCCTTAATCACTGTCTTGTTGGCTCAAACATAGCACTTTTTTGAAACATGTCAGCAATTCCTATAGCGACTGTTAGCTATAGGCTTAAAATATGTAATACACAGCGGGGTTAGTTGTAACACAGTGTTACAAACAAGCGCCAAGTGTACAATGATAATCAAATGAAAACGGAGCCACACAACTTTTCAGGTTTGAGTATACATTTAACTTTGTTAGACTTTCACAAACAATGTTGGAATTTAAAATGTTTAAAATTTAGTGTAATATGAATGATGTTGGCCTGTTTTTAATTTTTATTTTGAGCTCATTTGTAGTATTTTTACTGTTATTATCATTAATAATAATTGTACATGCAGCTGCCACACACAAATCTAATTTAATTGCACTTACAATATTTATAATTTTATTTATTATTATTTATTGCAAAACTGTGCAACCATATCCATGATATTGATCCATAATAGAAGGATGATTGGATGAGGGGATATCTATATGCACAAACAATATCAAACTATACACATAAAATAGTCCTGAATTATGTGTGTTACACACAAGTGTTACAACTAACCCCTCTGTCTGTTACAATTAACTCCGCATATGGGGTAAGTTATAACATTTGCACTTCTGTCACTTTTAGTACAACTGTATGAAAATGGTAGGTCCTAGAAAAAAACTTTAAGTGTTCATTTGTAGCAGAGATCTATGGAAGCTTGTTTCCACCATATAATGAAAAATATAAAAGGTAATTGCGACTTTTTATCTCACAATTCTGACTTTTTTTCTCACAATTGTGAGTTTACTTCTCGCAATTCTGACATTATTTCTCAGAATTGCAAGATGGAAAGTCAGAATTGCGAAATATAAAGTCAGAATTGCGTGATAGAAAGTCAGAATTGCGTTATAGAAAGTCAGAAGTGCGAGATATTAAGTCAGAATTGCGAGTTATAAAGTCAGAATTGCAAGATATAAAGTCAGAATTGCGAGATATGAAGTCAGAATTGCGTGATATAAAGTCGCATTTGCGTGTTATTCAGAAATGCGACATATAAAGTCAGAATTGTGAGATATAAAGTCGCAAGTGGGAGATATAAAGTCAGAATTGCGTGATAGAAAGTCAGAAGTGCGAGATATTAAGTCAGAATTGCGAGTTATAAAGTCAGAATTGCGAGTTATAAAGTCAGAATTGCAAGATATAAAGTCAGAATTGCGAGATATGAAGTCAGAATTGCGTGATATAAAGTCAGAATTGCGTGATAGAAAGTCAGAAGTGCGAGATATTAAGTCAGAATTGCGAGTTATAAAGTCAGAATTGCAAGATATAAAGTCAGAATTGCGAGATATGAAGTCAGAAGTGCGAGATATTAAGTCAGAATTGCAAGATATAAAGTCAGAATTGCGAGATATTAAGTCAGAATTGCGAGATATAAAGTCAGAATTGCGTGATATAAAGTCGCAATTGCGTGTTATAAATTCAGAAATGCGACATATAAAGTCAGAATTGTGAGATTTAAACTATTCTGAGGGGGGAAAAGTTAGTCTTTTTTTCCCCTTAGAATTGGCCTAATAAGTCGCAATTGCGAGTTTATATCTCACAATTCTGAGAAAAGATGTCAGAATTTCAACATATAAACTCGCAATTATGTGTCAAAGTCAGAATTGCGAGATGTAAATTCGCAATTGTGAGAAAAAAAGTCACACTTCGCAATTCTGACTTTATATCTCGCAATTCTGACTTTATATCTCGCAATTCTGACTTTATATCTCGCAATTCTGACTTTATATCACACAATTCTGACTTTATATCACACAATTCTGACTTTATATCACACAATTCTGACTTTATATCTCGCAATTCTGACTTTATATCACACAATTCTGACTTTATATCTCGCAATTCTGACTTTATATCACACAATTCTGACTTTATATCACACAATTCTGACTTTATATCACACAATTCTGACTTTATATCACACAATTCTGACTTTATATCACACAATTCTGACTTTATATCACGCAATTCTGACTTTACATCTCGCAATTCTGACTTTATATCTCGCAATTCTGACTTTATATCACACAATTCTGACTTTATATCACACAATTCTGACTTTATATCACACAATTCTGACTTTATATCACACAATTCTGACTTTATAACTCGCAATTGCGACTTTATATCACGAAATTCTGAGAAATAAGGTCAGAATTGTGAGATATAAACTCGCAATTGTGAGGGAAAAAAAGTCAGAATTGTGAGATTAAAAGTCACAATTATTTATTATATTTTTTTATTCAGTGGCGGAAACAAGCTTCCATAGAGATGTGTATGTTGCTTGTGTAAAAAAAAAGTTTTTTTGAATGAATCTAACCTAATTATTTTTTAATTAATTGAGCCAAAACCAAAATGCGTTAGGTTGTGCCCAACTCTCCCCTATATAGCGCTTTTAACAATAGATGGTTTTAAAACAGCTTTAGAGTGTGTGTGTGTGTGTGTACGTGGTCAGAGGTTAGTTGTCAAAACAAGCGAGAAAGGTTGACATGTTATAGTATTTTGTCATAATTTTTGCTAATGTTGACTGATCTTGACTATGTCTACCCGTGCCATCTTGAGCTGTACACACACTCCTGTTTTTGTTCCTCACTTTTTACAGCCCTTATCATGTGTGATAATAACAGCCAACCTACAGGTTAATCGGATACACAGCTTTCAATGGTTGAACCATTTTATTTGGATTTGGCTCTGAAATGCGTTAAGGAAAGTGTCATTTGGACTTTAAGAACAGCGATATATGGCACAATCATCTGTTAAACTCAGACCTCGAGGGTGCGGTGAGGCTTCTGGGTAATGGACGTGTGATTAAGTGCTCAGTGTGACATCATTATAGTCACATGCACTCGCGGTCTCTTTATGTTGCAGAAATTCACATGGTTTTTGTTTTAATTATCCCTCTTGCTCATGTATGGCTGATTCTTTTATAAACCTGCTGAGAAAATGTTTTATCGGTCCTGTGAGATTTGATTTATCCTCTAATTGGGATTTCCCATTATTATTCCAACTTTAAGAGCCTACGGGGTCATATGAAGAGAAATCAGATTTCCATTGATTGAAAGAGTTTGACGTATTATGGTATTACTTTCACAGCTCCTTCCCAGATTAGAAATAGCTGCAAAAATTACTGAACTTCCAGGTAATAAAAGTACAACTCAAAAAAAAAAGGCCATGTATACATAATTCACTGATCTCTTATTGTTGTATAAATTATAATGTTTTGTTAACTTAAAATAAAAAACAAGGCCAGAAACACCCATAAAGTCACATTATAAATCAACCTTAATAGATAAATACAATTTAATACATAAAACATTGAATGACATAAAATTTTGAAAAGACGTTTTATATATAGGCTATATATCAGATCCGTTCATTAGCTCTTAAAGTGACAGCAACCTATAAATACCTGCTTCTGTCTATGCCATTAATGTGAATCAAATAACAAAACACAGCTTGACCAAACATCTATATTTGATTTATCTTAAATGCCATGCAACTTCAATTCTGCTGTGAAATCTGTCTTTAAAGTTGTGTTCAGTCCCTCCCGAGGGTTTATGGGAGTATTAAGCCACAGTCTGCCGGAGCCCCTGGTCATCATAATACAGCGAGATTGCACAGATCGATACGTGATATTCCCGCGGAGTGGAAGATGATGGCGAATAGCATCAGCGCTGTCATATATTCTATAGTTGTTCTGGGAAAGGGGACGTTTGCAGCTGAAGTTTGGGAGTTTGGTGATTAAATATAATGAGCAGTGTTTCCTCTGACTGCTATTAACGGCTGGTTGTTAGTCTGAGGTGATTTCTTTGATCTAAAGGCAAATGAACACTGAGTTATGTGTAGCTTTTAGTGGAAATCTCCTGTGTGTGTCAGACTGCTGTGGATCAATAACAGCTCCTGGACTTGCAAAGGTAGAATATCCACCGATTCATTGACGGCTGTAGTTTCAATTGTTTTCTGGTGTGTGTGGAATGTGACGAAGTACAAATACTTTGTTATTTTACTTAAGTACATTTTTCACGTATCTTTACTTTACTTAAGTAGAATAAATAGTACATACTTTTTACTTTTACTTTGTTACATTTTGCAGCAATTATTATACTTTCTACTCCACTACATTTCTACAACTTCTGTTACATTTTCATTACATTTTCTGATCAGTTTTTCCCCTGCCAAACGTAATCTGACCGTCCGTTCGTTGCACGTTTGTCTCACCAGTGACGTTTGGATCAACCCGGTCACACTAAATAAAATGCGTCTCGCACGCAGTGCGTTTATCGTACAATTTATACCCGAAAATGTGTTTTTACGTGCATAGGAAATGCACCGTGTGTAATATACGTTTGGTTCAGCCCGTTCTCATCCTTTAACGTCATATAGAACGCTATATGCAAAAACGGCGCTATACTACGCATATGGCACCCTTTATCGTTAATATAACACGCGAACCCAAGACGTTATAAATCCTTTAGCGTGAATGTGACACGCACACCCTACCCCACACCTAAACTTAGCCCTCACAGCGCGTGTTATATTAACGATAACGTGTGCCATGCGCGTAGTATAGCGCCGTTTTGTCATATAGCGTTCTATATGACGTTAAAGGATGAGAACGCGTTGTTTGGTTAGGATTATGGCAAGCCAAGAGGTTCAGAATTACACTATAAATTAATCGCGTTTACTGCCAAACAGAGTTAATAACATATAGTAAGGATAAGCATGATGTGTATATTGCCTAATTCTAAGCTTGTTTCAGAAATGCTGACAACAATTTTTTTTCCATCATTATTGAACATCATTATAGGAGTATTAGGTTGAATGAGTTATGAATTAAAGTGAATGAATTAAATGTTTTATTAATCATTAGAAAATAGTCATTAAAATAATTGTTATGCAAGTACTTTTACTTTTAATACTTAAAGTACATTTAAAATCAGGTACTTTTTACTTAAGTATGGTTGTCATTGTGTTACTTCTACTTTTACTAAAGTAAATATGTATCTGGTTATTTGTACTTTTACTTAAGTACTGAGATTCAGTACTTCCTCCACCACTGGTGTGTGTGTGTGTGTGTGTGTGTGTGTGTGTGAATGTGACTCTAATTGTAATGTCATGATTATATGATATACACATTTACAGCCATATGTTGTCATTACAATTGTTTTTTAAAGTCGCTTATTTGAAAACAGTAAAATTATGAAATATCAATAACATTTAAATATATTTCCATGTGAATATTAACACTGTCTCTTCCCAAGAAGTCATAACTGACGTCTTGGGACGTCTTTTGACCATACATCAATATCCGCATTTTTAGGGCCCCCTTAAACGTCGGTAGATGACGATCCCGGGCCGTCATACAACTGACGCTTTACCTTTAACGTCGGTTAGGTGAGGTTAGGGTTAGGTTTAGGTCTGGGGTAGGGTTAGTAGAGTACGTTTAAGGGGGCCCTAAAAAGGCGGATATTGACGTATGGTCAAAAGACGTCCCAAGACGTCAGTTATATGACGTCTTGGGATGAGACTGCGCTGTGAATATATAGTAAAATGTAATTTATTCCAGAATTTTCCAGTCTTCAGTGTCACATGATCCTTCAGAAATCACTTGCTGCTCAAGAAATATTTCCGATTATCATCAATGTTGAAATCGATTGCGCTGCTTAATACTTTGATCAGTTATGCTGAATTTGCAGTCTTTGTTTTCTTTCTTCACGAGGTTGCTTCACGTCTAAGGCATCTACAGGTGATAGTCTGCAAAAGCAGCTCATTAGGTTTAGCAACAGCTTTATTTCTGTATTAGCCTTTAGCTAGTGTGGATTGAGCACTTAGCATGTCTCTTTCCCGCGTGGCAGCTCATATTCTGTGATCCTCCGACAGCAGGTTTAGTTCCCGTTCGCTCAGTAAATGTCACTAAGCATTTCCCTCGGTGGATTGTCTAAAATCACTGCTCTGAACACGCCAGCGAACCAGCCAATGCCGTCCAGTCGCGTCTGGTGACGGATCAGGGATCAGCGGGTGGCTGGAGCTTTGCTTTTCATGACAGGATGTTCGCGCTTCTACATGTACGTTTGCACAGTTATCTGTCTCTCATTGTGTGTGTGTTTGGACTGGAGCGTGTCTCGCCATCTGCTAGCAGTCATTCACTGTGATGTTTACCCCCTGCTGAAGAGAAAGATACACATGAGTGCTTAGCCTTTGAGGATTCTGCTTCTGTGTGTGTGTGTGTGTGTGTGTGTTCTCGGGACTGTGTGTGTTGGATGTGCTCATGTCTGTTAATTGAGTAAGAGCTTTCATTTTTTAAATTCTAATTAAGGAAAGTTGTAAATCTGTCTCTGAGTGCGAACGTGTGTCCTTATCAGCCGCTAATTATTCTTCCAGCATCAGAGAAGTCTTGATGTGTGTGTGTGTGTGTGTGTGTGTGTGTGGTCTGAGGGTTTCTGTGAACACTTTATAAAGCTCAAAATGCCTGATGAATAACAAATCCAGACATGTTCTCTAATTTTAGCATGTTTATTTTGAGTTTTTATGATCTGAGTCACAGCCACGAGTACAAGATTTTTTTGCCCTTACTGTAATTGTAATAATGTATTTTGTATTTTATTGATGGATTGGATGGATGGATAGATAGATAGATAGATAGATAGATAGATAGATAGATAGATAGATAGATAGATAGATAGATAGATAGATAGATAGATAGATAGATAGATAGATGGATAGATCAGTGGATGGATGGATGGATGGATGGATGGATGGATGGATGGATGGATAGACGGACGGACGGACGGACGGACAGACAGACAGATAGATAGATAGATAGATCAGTTGATGGATGCATGGATGGATGGATGGATGGATGGATGGATGGATGGATGGATGGATGGATAGATAGATAGATAGATAGATAGATAGATAGATAGATAGATAGATAGATAGATAGATAGATAGATAGATAGATAGATAGATAGATAGATAGATAGATAGATAGATAGATAGATAGATAGATAGATCAGTGGATGGATGGATGGATGGATGGATGGATGGATGGATAGATTGCCCGTCTTTGCCCGTTTGACGTCACAGATCCCGCAATATCAAAACAAGCCATTTTTAAAGCTTGATTAAATAAATGCTTTGTTTATAATGAGGAGGATTTCACTGCATGTTTTAATTATTCAAAGACCTCAAGGCAAATCTGATCTCTCGTGTCATGACCCCTTTAAAACAGTTGATTATTAAAGCTATGAGACTGTGAACTCTCAGCTCTGGTCCTTCTCTGATTAACTCTCTTTCTCTCTCTCTCTCACACACACACACACACACACACACACTCAAATTCATGCATATGTGGAGTTTTATGATTGTAAAGGAAAGAAAAAGAGGGAAAACCCTGATTTTTTTTTTTTTTAAACGTTGACGTTTCTATGCTTTTCAATGTCTTGAGACTGTTTTTGAAATCAATTCTGCTCCTTTCTAGCTGCTTTTTGTAGCATTTTACTAAAAATGTCAGGCTTATATCTTTAATGTTTTTGTGAATATAGTAATCTTAAAGTCTCCTTCTCTCTCTCTCTGTTCCCATTTGCTGTGTGTTGTTCTCAGATGTACATCCAGACGACCACCCTCACCATCTCTCTCAGCCTCAGCGCGTCCGTGTCTCTCGGGATGCTCTACATGCCCAAGGTCTACATCATCCTCTTCCACCCGGAGCAGAACGTGCCCAAACGCAAGCGCAGCTTCAAAGCCATCGTCACCGCCGCCACCATGTCAGGGAAACTCGTGCCGAAGGGAAGCGACCGGCCCAACGGGGAGGTGAAGACCGAGCTGTGTGAGAGCATGGAGACCAACAGTGAGTATTTCAGAAAATGAGGGATTTTCCATGACCACTTGGTTTTTAAAGGTTAGGAGGCCACATATAGTGCGAGTTAATAAGCTGAATTAAAAAGACACAAAAACCCAGACTGACTTAAAGGGTTAGTTCACCCAAAAATGAAAATTAATTCATTAATTACTCACCCCCATGCTGTATCAACCCTGTAAGACCTTCGTTCGTCTCCGGAGCACAAATGAAGATATGTTTTATTAAATTTGAGAGCCGAATCCCTACCATAGGCTCTTAACTCTTTCCCCGCCAAACACGGAATTTTCCGGGTATCCGTGTTTTAGGTGGTATACGGTAAGGAAGACCCGCGCGCATGTCCTGAATGAGTGCGCAACTCTTTGATCAGAGAAACAGATTGCAATCGTCTCAAACAGTGGAGTAGTGAGAATGTATCAGACAGACAATGCAGAGGTATATGGCTGAAGTACTGGAGGTTAATGGACTCGGAGTCCGATCACTCTTTATTTGATAATTCTGAATCTGATCGGGACGAAGTAGTCAGTGAGAGAGATGCACATGTTGTCACAGAAAGTTCTAGCCATGGACGTGCCGCAGATAGATCGTATAATATTATGACACTATAATATTTATGTGTGTGTGCAGGCATTTATGTGTGGCTGTCTAAATATGAAGGTGTAATTGTCAAATTATTTCTCTCTTTGTGCACATTTACCACATTGTAATATGTATTTCTGTGTGTGTGTGTGTGTGTGTGTGTGTGTGTGTCTAGGCCTGTTTATTGTAATTCCAATTATTCATTATTCACAGGTAGAACACAGAGAGGCAGAGGCAGAAGTTTTATTGCAAAAGTTACATTTCCCTTACACATCCTGGGAAATTTGATATATTTTACATTTATTTATGTTTTTAATTTATTTTGGAAAGTTTTATATATGAAGGAAACAACATCTGAATGTATTCTGCTTTTAAATGCACTTGTTTGATAAAAATACCTTTTTCTCAGTTTTTTGTCCAAAATGTTGTGTTTTTGACAAAACCTACCTCTGTTCAAGAGGCAATAAAAAAAGTACAGATGAAGATAAAATAAAAACGTTTTTTTTGCCTAAAAGCAGAGGCTCAGATCTTTATTTTTATATATATATATCATCTTCATATATTCATGGAAGAAAATATTCAGCGGGGCATTAAAATTTAGCAAAAATCGTCAAAAACCCTGGCGGTGGCTGGCAACTTTTTTTTAAAACGCTGGCGGGGAAAGAGTTAAGGGAATGACACTTGACGGCCCAGAAAGTCAATGAAGAAATTTTTTTTTAAATATCCCAAGTGACTACAGTGGCTCAACTATAAGTTTATCAAGCGACAAGAATACATTTTGTACACTTCCTTGACATAAGAATACACTTCCTTGTTGGCCTGAAACGAGACTTCAATACGATTTCCATGTGCGAGAACTGAACTGAAGTAGTTGAAGGAGATCGCAATTCTTGCGCATGCGTCGTGGAAATCGTATTGAAGTCTCGTTGTGAAGTCTATATTCACTATGTGGTAGTGATTCGGCTCTCAAATTTAATAAAAAATATCTTCATTTGTGCTCCGAAGACGAACGAAGGTCTTACATTAAGGTCTTAATGACTTAATTTTCATTTTTGGGTGAACTAACCCTTTAATGAATTCCCGGTGCTTTACATGACAAGTGGTTCATTTATTCATTCGCTCATGGCAAATGTTAAAGGGAAAGTTCACTTTGAAATTAATTTTTGATATGTTTTATCTTATCTCAAGGGCATCCAAGATGTAGGTGTCTTTGTTTGTGCAGTAGTTTCAATTTTGATATTTTTAGGTCAAACCGTTCTTGTCTGTCAGTCATATAATGGAGGTCTATGGTCACCACCTCAAAGAGAATGCGCAGAGAAGTCCAAATTAAACATGATTTAATGACTCGTAAATGATGGCCTAAGACACGAAACGAGCGGTTTGTGTGAGAAAATGAACAGTATGATGTCCTTTTTTCTTTATTTTCAAAAAGTTTTTTAGCTTTGAATCGAATGCTGTGATTGATCTCGCGACTGGTTGGTTTGGTTCAAGGCTTAAAGCTTTTGGTTGAAGTTTATTTAAATGTAGAAAAGGATGCTTTGATAATCCAAGTCTGCTGTAAACGTGTTTCTGCTCTCTTAGAGTCACATTTATCTCCAGATGTTTGGTAAATGCTCCATCTGCATGTTGAACAGCTGTTTACTACAGACTGGTAAACTTAACCAAACACAAGACCAAAAGTTTCCCGCTGAGATGTTTGCCGGAGGAAGACAGGCAGAGTAAAGCGTGACATCAATGTCCCCGGTCTGATTAGCATATCCGACTAGCTGCGGTATTTGCCAGCTTGATCAAAAAAAAAATTGGCTCTTTTTTATTTATTTATTTATTTTTTTATTTTTTGTTCTGCAAAGTGCGGGATTATGGAGTGTTGAAAATTTAATCACTCAGAAGTGATCCAAGGCTTTGTGGGGAAGTAAGCCTGTTTTCAGTCATCAAGCCAATTACTTTGTGCTGTGGGTGATGCTTTGCCTTCTGAAATATTAACTCAAGTGTCAGTATCAAGACCTCCCAAAACTAAATTAGGCAAGTTTTTATTCGATGCTAGGCCATTTTGCCACTTATATTTGGTAAAGCGAGGATTTGGAGGAGGGAACGGGAAATGCGGGGATTCATTTCAGTGAATCTTGTGAATCCGTTCACCTAAATGATTTATTCTGTAACCCTTTTAAATCTTTACATCAGTAGATAGGCATTACGTATGTGTGTTTGTGTGTTATTCATTCAAGAGATTTGTCTTTCATGATCTAAACAAGACTTTATTAATTCAAGTTTAATAGTGTTTATTAAAAGAAGACACTGAATCGAATGGAAAAGTAACCAAAAGATTCACTAATAGACATATTTAAACTGGTTTGCATGAGAATATGTTTGACTTTAAAAATAAAATGGCAACTAGAATTTTTTTCGTTTGTTTTGTTTTTCCATTTAATTTTTGGCCTTTTTGACACATTTATGACCAGTTCTGTATATTTACAACAGAACAAAAATAAAATGAATATAGATGGGAATAGATGAAAGGAAAAAACAAAGGCAAAAAAATATATATACACTGTTAGACCTTACCAGGTTTTTTACAGTAAAATACTGGCAATTTACTGTAAAAATGCACTAAAACTCAAGTTAACTAAAAAATACAACTTATTAGTTTTAGTGCATTTTTACAGTAAATTACTGGCAACAGTGTTGCCAGTATTTTACTGTAAAAAACCTGGTAAGGTCTAACAGTGTAGAGAGAAATTAAAAATGGAGAGGGTGAAGAGTTAAAATGGCTATTGCATGTTTAATTGTATAAATAAAAACATTACCGATCCCAAACTTGTAGATAAAATTGCACAAGAGCAGTGAGCGTAAAACAATGGAGGCGGGCGCCTGAAATGCACACGCAGTGACTGAGAGTGAATGAGATTCTCTAATGTGTTTTCCCCTCCAGCAACATCTTCCACCAAGACGACGTACGTCAGCTACAGCAATCATGCCATCTGAAGAGGGACACTCTCTGTGGGCGGAGCCGAGGGCCGGCCCGTCTGAAGCGGGACGTCTGTCATGTGACATGCGCTGACCTGGAACGGGCATCTGAGCATGAGATTTGTATATCGTTCTGCATCAATCTAAAACCCGCAGCATCCTGGGAGACGAACGGACATACGGGACCTTCCAGCGAGACTGCGTTCAAGAGCTACCGAACCTGCCATGAACACACACGTGAAAACAACGCACACACTCACAAAAATGAAGGTGAAGGCTTGCATTCATACGAAAAAATAACTTCCCACAAATAATCGTGTAAACATTCTGCAGATGGAAACGTTCACGGTTAACTTTGGAAATGTGGATGTGTAAAAAAAAAAAAAGAGAGAAAATATATGAAAACTAACAGAGTCGAAATATGTTTGTTGTTATTGTATTTTTGTGGTCGTGCAGATTTTTTCATTCTTGTCCCACTTTGTCAGAAACCTGCATTCTGAGATGACGTGTCTTGTATTGGCTGACTGAACCGTAACGCGGGGTTGTGAAGCTGTAAAATGCCATGGTGGAAGCATGCTAGTTTTTATACCAAAAAAAAAGATTTATTTATAATAAAGGAATGTTTTGCAAATGTGTAGCGTTGTTAGATGTGTATTTGATGGTCAGATTTGGTTCTTGTTTCTCTCATTCACAAAACTCAAACTCTGTTTTCCAGCTCTCGATCCCATGTAAACCCAGTTTGATTGGAGAGTTTTCAGGTTTGCTATGGTCTCGATCACCTCAGACAAATATTAAGCATGAGCAAGGGCAGATTTACAGTAGCATCGTCAAATAACATAAAAAAAAATCAGGAAATTGTGATCTGAGTCTCATTTTCTTGTCCTTTTGCACATGCAATTCCTATAAAACTGATTTTTAAAAATCCTCATTTAGTATGGAGCTAATAATATGACAAAATTATTTTAATTTGAATTGTGTTTTGACGCATTCTAACCCAACATGTATGTATAATGTTGAAGGGGTTTTTTTTTGTTGATCCCACAATTTTAGGTGTTTAAGTAGTTCTGAATTTGATGGGTTTTTTTAACGAATATTGAACAATTGAAATTTAACCAATTGAATTTTCATTCTATTTTCAAACAAGCTAGATTTTTCACAAAATCATTCATGTTTAAGAATCACTCCGGGCGATTCGTGATCAGAGTCAGAGAGTGGCAACCTCTTGAACCACCACCACATTACTTATGCAGTCCCTAATTGGCCAAAATGCTCCGTTCGACTTTTCTAAGATCATCTGCTCTTCCCTGTGGATGACCTGTGACCTACTTTCTGTAGGACCTCAATTTTTGAGATTGAGTTTTAGAAAACTGATTTTGAAGCTCTGAATCTTGAAAACTTGAATCTGTTTTTTTTTAACTGCAAATTTGCAGAATTTGAGTTCAGAATAAAAAATCTAGCTGTTTGAAAATACACGTCTATAATATTCAATTTGTTAAATTTGAAATGTTCAATATTTTAAAAAAAAATCTAATTCACAACTATTTAAACTACCACCTAAAATTCAATTTTGTTAGATTACACTTGAAAATAATTCAAATTTAGACAATTCAAATTCAAATAATTTTGTCATATTATTAGCTCCATAATTCAGTGATCATGAATGACTGGAAAAGTCACAGATTAATTCGCCGAATAATGTGGCATCAACACAAAAATACCCTTAAAACTTCAACATTATACATACATGTTGGGTGAGAACGCGTCAAAATGCGAGTCTTTCGAGAATAGTAATTGCAACTAAAGCATTCCTCTGATGCGAAAGCCCATATAGATCTGAGCTGATTATGAAAGAATAATCCTAACAGAGTTTCTTTATTTAAAGGTTTCGCAGCGTCTTTTTTATGGAATGCCAATAAAGAAACCCCCTATTACATTGGAAATGCATCAGTTTTACAGCTAAAATAACTCTCTGTTTATACAATATGAGCTTCACATTTCTGCTATTAAACTTCCTGGAATGTCTTCCCCTATAGATCGACTCAACCGCACGGATTATGAGATAATAATCCTAAGTTTGTTTGTTTAACGGTTTCGCAGGGTTTCGCAGCAAGCTCTTTATGGGACCATCGATGCCAATAAAAAAATAAACTAAAAAGCAATTACATTGGAAATGCATCGATTTTACAGCTAAATAACTCTCTCCATATAATGAGCTTTCAGCCTTGCACCAGATGTCCTCCACTTGATGAACGACTGGGCTGATTATGAAACACTGATCTTGAAAAGAGTTTATTGTTAAACTTGACAGAGCGTCTGTGTCTGCATATCTCCAGCAGTGTGTGTGAGACGACCTTGGCTCGAGTCCTGACTGACAGCCCAGCGCCTGTGGCACGAGCACCTCCGCTCTTGTGGATGATAGAGCAGGTGTTGAGTGAAACTCGAGGCTGACGGTTTGCCCCGTGGACTAATCCCTGATATCTCCACCAAGCTAATTGAATTACTTTGCCCCCCGTATAAACGAGATTCAGAGAACATCCAATCTCACGTCCGCCTCGCTCACACTTAGATAAGGCAGTCAGGGAGTAAAGAGGCAGATGTCGTCTCGGTAAGACCAGAATCAACACGCTCGTCTTTTGGAGGGATGCGGTTGCCATGGCAGCCTGACAACTGTTGTCTTCAGACCTTGATCTCCTCTGGGTTTTCTCTAAGGCCATTTTCACACTCGATCTGATGCTTGATATGAAACTGGCACAATGGCATGCAATCGACATCTGGTTCCTTAATATTTTGTTATTAAAAGCACCTGAAGTGGTGATGGTGATGGAAAAAGTATAAGATGGGAGTAAAAAATACATATTTAATGCTTTTGTGAAAGTACACTCTTAGAAAAAAAGGTTTCATATATGTATAGCATAGGGTTCTTTACTCAACTCCAAAGGACATTTTATGCTAAAAAAAGGTTCAATAATGACACACTTTTGGCACAAAAGTTCTTTATAGGCTATTATTCATTCATATATTACATTATTCTGCAACATTTTGTAGTTGTAATTAAATTATTGTTTATTAAACTGTTGTTGTAACTTAATATCACATTTAATCATGCAGATTTTTGGAGGATAAAAAACTGAAATGGCGCTCTTCGTGTGATATTGATTAATTGCATTTTTTAATGAATCTTGAATTTTGTGATCATTCGCATGCATTGCATTTTAGGGGTTCCAAATACGTAACGCTTTAGAACCTTTTTAAGGTTCTATATAGAACCTTTTCTTCTAAGAGTGTAGCTCAAAGTTGAGAGAGATGCAAAAAAAAGGTGCACTAATAAACTTTTATCCAAAAATGCATATGCACAATAACTAAACCATTATGATACTCTAGTCTATTCAAAATTATTCCAGTGGGAATGTTTCCCCAAGCAGAGAACTGTGGATTCAGATAAGTTTATCTTTTCTTTCTGTCTTTCCTCCTCAACTTTTCTTCTCTCCCGACCCGTGGAAAGCTTTTTCTGTGTGTGTTAGTTTTGCCTAATAAGATTTAGCTACAGTGAAAAACAGAATAATTTTGAGTCGGAGCGCCGTTTATTGTTTGCGGGACCCAGAAAGTCCGTCCCCAAAGGAGGATGAGGCGGGAAGTAAGTTTAATCTCCAGTCTTCCAGCTGCCAGATAGACACAATTGCACCCGAACATGAACGTATGATATATTTTGTCAGTTGTTATATGAGACATAATCTCTCCGGGGAACCATGAACTTATGAGTTAGAGAAGCTCCAAAAGCCCATGCAAAACACTGCGTTTACTGTCTTGACATTCATCTTTATCTCCTCCACCATATTCATTTTTTTTAGATTATATTTAAAATGTAAGATTAAAGTTTAAAAATCCACCATTTACTTTTTACAATAATATAATTGTTTGCCGGTGCCTTCACCGTCGGCCGGAGTGACTGCGGTTAAACACACCGAGTGGCAGAAACACTGATTGCTTTTCATTGTAAATGTCACGAAAAACACACAAGAAACATCTAAAACAGAAAAGAGCTTTGAGATTGACTAAATAAATAGATTTGATAAGAAATCTGAGATATAGTTTTACAGACTGCTGAATTTTGGGGTAAAATCATACCCTATATTGTTCAACAACTCATCAATTAAATATTTATCATCGTATATTCAGCAAAATTGGATGTTTTTAGATAAACACTGACAAAAACTACACAAGTTTTAGGGCTGGATGATGTGATGACAAAGCATTGATATAACGGATCACATGGATTTATATTTTATATTTATATAAACTTTCACAGGCTTTATTTCCCCGGCATTGAAAACATGCACATAAAAATGCCTATAAACGCGTGTCAATATCCACGGATCACTGGATCTTTGAAACACTATATCGAGTCCAACCTTTAGTTTAAACTGATAATCGTTAGTTTTACTCATGTTTCCTCTATTAAATCCAGCTCTTCTGCCACTAAATTTGCATAGTGAATTCTGATTGGCCTACTTCATTGTATTTATTTGCATATTCTTGGGTTTGTTCCTCATAATCTTGAATCAGAATAACTTTCCCTCCTCTTGCAGTGAGTGACATCATCTCTTCTCTGATGACGAGGGCGGGGCTTAACCTGTCACTCACATGAGATCAGCCAATAGCAAACCACAACCATCCCATCAATTCCCCACAGACACAATCAAGCCCCGCCCACATTTGCTCTTGTTCCAGAAGCCGTTTCACTCAGATATACATCAAAATAGAGAATAAAAGACTAGCGCAGTTTCCATTTCATGCTGACTTTAACACTTCAGTTTTACTGCCTTCCGTCACGAAACCCAGGGTTTTATTTGAGTTAGTATTGCTCTAAAGCTCCTCAGTCTTGTTGCTCTGTTATTTTTTCACAGCTTTGTGATTTCTCTCCCTAGGCTTCGGTACAAGAAAGCGAACATATGAATGACTCCAAAACATTTAGAAAAACACCACACCTGAGACACGCGAGCTGTCAGAAATGCCATTGCTGTCAATCATCCCGTCTCCATGAATGCCGTCGAGACGGAGGCGCTACTGGTGCTTCATCTGGTTAATTACGATCGGAGCACTCGGGATTTTACGGCGTGTGAACACACACATGCTGCCTGAGACAGGAGCGCACTGAACCAATGCCTTCTCAAAACCATCATTAACTCTTATTAATTCAAATATAAGTGCTTGTGTCTTAAAAATATAACATTTTACATTCCTTTGCATGATAAGTTAGTGTTTCATAACCATTTTTTACTGTATAAGAATTGTTCTTATTTCCTATGTTCTGTTTCTGAAGTCTTGAGTTTCTTCTGGGAATGAACACGTCATTATAGTCCTCATTATAATAATTAATATGCATAATAAAGGGGCGGGGCCTGGTGGAGTTAGTTAGTCGTGTGTTAAACTGGTGGTTATGGGGGCGGGACATTTCCCAAACACACTCAAAGCGCTCAACCAATCACAACACACTGATCCAGCTGACCAATCAGAGCACAGTGTGCTTTCAGAAGGAGGGGCTTCATAGAGACAGGAACTAAACAGAGCGTTACTGACAGACTGGGAAGAGAGGAGCCACAAAATAAGAAAAATAATGTGTTTTTGCATGAAAATCTGTTCTAGAAGAGACTAAAATCAAGATTTTTTATGTCGCTGTGCCTTTAAGACATTGCATGTGAAACGAGCAGCTGTGCTTTGGTCTGCTAACCAGAAGCTGTTGTTTGCTGTTTGGGTCCATTAAAGTTTGGACCACATCTCGTCTTCATTTCTTACGGTGGGAATCTTTAAAAGCATCTGCAGTGCTACACAACCAGATCAGCACAAGGTTTGGCAGACTTCCCATGTTTTTACTCTTATTCTGCTGAATCACAGTCAGTATCCTACTTTCTCCATACCACATATGACTGGCAAGACACCAAAAAGGAGTTGTTAATGTGTAAACATGGGTTATTGCCTTATGGGTTATGGTTTATTTTTGCTGCTTCTTTGAAAAGATGGTCTTTGTCTCATTGTTTATCAAGGTAACTTTGTTTTGAATCTCCGTGCAATGATGACAGTCTTTTATGTGAAATCTTGCATCAACAAACTTGTCAGTCATGCTCTTAAAATGCCGGCATGAAGCCCTCTTCTCATAGCGGTTGGGTAGGCAGCCACAGGCTCGCTGTATGTGGGCTCACAGGCAGATCCTCTCATCTTGACAGCATTGCTGAGAAATGCCCGCATGCTGCAAAAATCCCAAAGCTGGCAGAGATCTGCGCTTGTGAAGCTCGTGTTTGTCATGCTCGGCTGCGGTCGTGTTCCCTTCATGCAAGCCAAACTCTGAAAAATGAACAAGGTTATGTTTTTTTTGTTTTTTTTTATTGTAGAAAGCCTTTTGATTTATGACATCAGATATATTACAGAGATGAAAAAAGTTTGCAGAAATTCTGAAGAATTTATTCTTTATTATAATTATTAATGAAAATGTTGTTGTGGTTGAGGAACTTTTTTCAGTTATTATTTAAGCTATAAATCAACATCGTAGCAAAGGTGGGTGATCTTATTGGTTCACCTAATTACATTGCCAGCCAGCTCCAGCATTTTTGATGATTTCATGAAATCTTTGTGAAAATGATCAAAAATGCTGGAGCATTTATTGGAGCACCCCCAAAATATTTTGCTGTATCTATATCTGAACATGCAATATATCAAAAAAAATGTGAAAAATGCCTCTGCTTTTAAACAAACAAGCAAACAAAAAACTGTTTTGTTCTAGCTTCATGCATTCTTTATATCAACACTGTTTGAAAGTTTCATAGAAAAGCACCATTTTGAACCAAAAGCTGAGCAGATCACGAGTCCTGATGGGATTCAGAACGATCATCATTTTGCTGTGATTTTGCTTAGAAAAAAATGGGTCTGAATCAACATTCGTGTCCCAAAATGCAGTCCTTACCCAATCCCTATCCCTAACCCTACCCATAACTTTTCCCAAAAATCAGAGGGTGAATAACACTGATGTTTAAGTACTTCACTCTGGTTCAAGCCTAAAATTAACGTAAACTGTAAACTTGTCCCTCAAATCTGATTGGTTGATTGGAAAGTTACTGTTAAACTAGTAACTTGGAGTCAGGTTAGTTTAACCTGCGTATGATTTGTTGTTGTGCGTCACACGCATCACACACAAGACCACCCATGTGATGTAGCTCTACGCAATTACACTAGTTTAAATGACTAGAGGCACATAGAGAATGAAGTGAAGAGTTGAAATAAAGTCGTAATTCATGTTTGTTTTTGCGCACAAAAAGTGTTCTCGTCGCTTGATAAAGTTAAGATTGAGCCACTGAAGTCACTTGGACTATTTTAACGATGTCTTTGATGACTTTTCGAGGCCGGCAAGTTTCATTCCCTCAAGAAGCCTATGGACTAGTATGCAGGAGTGATCTTAATATCTTAAATATCTTAATTTGTGTTCCGAAGATGAAGGAAGGTCTTACGGGGTTGGAGCAACATGAGAGCGAGTAAATACTGACAGAGTTTTCATTTTTGGGTGAACTATCCCTTTAAGGCCCTTGAGGAGAAAGAGAATAATTTCGATAAAACCACCCTTTTCTTAAGGAGTCATTGACCTTTTACTATAAAATCTGCAAAACTGATGTAAATCCCTTCGGTTTTGTCTCCTGATGCTTGATGAATTCCGCCTCCCTCTGTGTTTTCTGACCTTCGAGCGATATTCAGGGTTATTGATTTAAATCCGGCTGCTCTCCGGTGCTTTGGACTGTGACACTTTCAAGCCGCAGACCAAAGGATGCTAGAGCATCTCGGCAGAAAGTCAGAGCCTCACTTTGAGTTCCCTGCCGATCAATTGGCAAAGTGGACATCAACAACCTTCCCAGAAAAAATCCTGGTTTTACAACACAAGGTTGGTTGTTAGAAGGGTCCGCAGTACTAAGTAGTTTGTTAAATTAATGTAAATTATGAATGGAAAATCTATCAAATGAAAATGACAAAAAAATTTATAAATAAAAAGCAATTCTAAATGCTATTATGGTATCTCAGAGATAGGCTACTAAAATAAATGTGCTTTGCATGTCAGCTTCAAGCATAAAGTAATCTGATTACATATTGCATGTTACTTGTAATGCGTTACTTTGCTTGTTACATCAAAAATTTAATCTGATAACATATCGCATGTTACTTGTAGTGTTTCTTTGCTCGTTACATCAAAAAGGTAATCTGATTACATATCACATGTTACTTGTAATGTGTTACTTTGCTCATTACATCAAAAAAGTAATCTGATTGCATGTCGCATGTTACTTGTAATGCGTTACTTTGCTCGTAACGTCAAAAAAGTAATCTGATTACATATTGTATGTTACTTGTAATGCGTTACTTTGCTCGTTATGTCAAAAAAGTAATCTGATTACAAATTGTATGTTACTTGTAATGCGTTACTTTGCTCGTTACATCAAAAAAGTAATCTGATTGCATATCGCATGTTACTTGTAATGCGTTACTTTGCTCGTTACATCAAAAAAGTAATCTGATTACATATTGTATGTTACTTGTAATGCGTTTCTTAGCTTGTTACATCAAAAAAGTAATCTGATTACATATCGCATGTTACTTGTAATGTGTTTCTTTGCTCGTTAAGTCAAAAAGGTAATCTGATTACATATTGTATGTTACTTGTAATGCGTTAATTTTGCTCGTTATGTCAAAAAAGTAATCTGATTACAAATTGTATGTTACTTGTAATGCGTTACTTTGCTCGTTACATCAAAAAAGTAATCTGATTGCATATCGCATGTTACTTGTAATGCGTTACTTTGCTCGTTACGTCAAAAAAGTAATCTGATTACATATTGTATGTTACTTGTAATGCGTTTCTTAGCTTGTTACATCAAAAAAGTAATCTGATTACATATCGCATGTTACTTGTAATGTGTTTCTTTGCTCGTTACTCCCAAAAAGTAATCAGATCATATTGCATGTTACTTTTAATGTGTTAATTTGCTCGTTACATGAAAAAAGTAATCTAATTACGTCAATGCATGTTACTTGTAAAGCAAATGAAAATGAAAAAAATTAAAAAATAAAAAGCAATTCACAATACTATAGTATCTCACTGAGAGGCTACTAAAATAAAAGTGCAGTGTATGTGAGCTTGAGGCATGCTCAAATCTCCACTTCTCTCCTGGATTACGATCAGCTATTTTAAAAGCTAGTTTTGCTTGAAAGGCAGTGGCCTGTTATCGTAATGACTCCAGACCTGGTCAAATGGGAGCCTCAGAGAACCCACGGCAATTTTCCACACACAAAACTTTTCAGCCCTAACGGGATTTTTCCTCTAATGGCAGACACGAGGGACAGCAGTGCGGTTCAGCTCCATTTACAAAGTGCCGAGAGCCTTTTCACTCCGAGCTCGCTGTGAGTCATGACACATCTGCTGAGCGGTTTGTCGTCAGTCCCGCACTTTGGTGAAGTTTTAATGAAGGTGCTGCGTTTGGTCCTCGAGTCCACAGGGCTGTTAGAGCCGTGTTCTTGGCGTGTGTATTGATGATCCCGCTGAATAGGTGTCTCTGAGCCGAATTTTTCGCCATGTGCATTGTGTGATATTTCATTCATCGTGAGTGAGAGAGAGAAAGGTGGGGAAGATTGAAAAACGAGCTGTGGATGACACTGCTCATAACAAGGGCAGATGTAAGAGTCGAGTGGGTTGATGGTCCGTGTTACGATGATGGTAGAGGAACTGAACTTGCGTTAAACATGTCGCTGATGCACAAGGTGACCAATGCTATTTGACATCCGCTGTTCCTGGATTACGTAACGCGCATCACAGAACAGAGCAAGGCGAGCATTTGAGCTTACAAAACTTAAACTTTGTTATTTATTTATTAAATGAGCCCCATATTCATCATCTGGAATCGTTTAAAGCCCTTTGAACAGTTTGCAGTTTGTACTGAAACTCTCATTTGGACCTTGAACCGTTTGGACCCCATTGAAGTCTATTATATGGAGAAAATCTTGGAATGTTTTCACCAAAAACCTTAATTTCTTTCCGACTGAAGAAAGAAAGACATGGGCATCTTGGATGACATTTTTTTTTCTACTCCTTTAATTAGCCTAGCTTTCATCCTAGATTTAACCCTTTCACGCATAGGGGTCGCTACAGTGAACAGATCATTAAAAAGCCGTTCTTTTGTATGCATTAGTTTTGATATCATAGTTGCACATCAACCACTACAGTGGACTCTAGTGCATCATCTTATATACTGCCATCTAGTGGTAAGCCTTAGTATGTGGGATTTTTTTTATTTTCTCCAAACCAAGATGGCCGACGGCTAGTCGGAAATGCCAAAGTTGCTCCGGAATATCCATTCCTTCTATCCAATGAGACTCTTGCAGGTAATGAAACAAAATGTTGTAACATCAAGTGACATCTAAGGACTCATATCACTGTTAAATTCTCCAAGTATTGATTTTAGATTGGGAGGAAATTCTGATTAATCCGTCTACTAAATTGGACACCATGCATCCCTAGCTATATTTCAGCTACGGTTCACTGTAACTGTGATTGTTGTCCTTGAAAATACTTAATTTGCAGTAACTTTTGCCTGTAAATGAATGTATTTGTATTATTAGAATCGAATCGCAATTTGCAGTAACCCCAAAAAGTAATCTGATTACGTAATGCATTTTGAATTTTTGTGTGGTCAGTAAACATTAATTTTTTTAATGAAATAACACTTTTTCTGCAAGGATACATTAAATGATCAAAGATGTCAGTAAATACATTTATAATGTTACAAAAGATTTATATTCCAAAAAAATCAGCTTTCAATTAATTAAAAAAAAAAAAGTATCATGGTTTTCACAAAATTATGAAGCACCTCGACATTGATAATAATCATAAATGTTTCTTAATCATCATATGAGAATGATTTCTGAATGATCATGTGACTGGAGTATAATGCTGAAAATACAACTTTGATCACAGGAATAAATTACATTTGAAAATATTTATATTAAGTTTTATTATATTATGCATATTATTATTTTTTAAATGCATTCTGAATGAGTTCAGGTTTAGTGACAGTGACTCAGAGGATCAATCCGCTAGTAATGAAGTGCTCACTACTTCTGGTGACCTCTGTAGTTCATGTTCACTGCTGCCTACGGGTCAGAAAGGTCACCTAGCGAGTGTGGACATGGACCCTGAGGAATATCAGCTCCATCCACGGCTCGACCCGCAACATTTACCCAAAGTTTGTCTGAAATGTCATACTGTGAAATTAACAATTCAGCCAAAGAAGAAATATGAAATATCACGAAGGGCTGGAGCTCCACTTGTGTGAAACGTAATTAGAGCTTTTCTCATGTGGTTTTGCAAGGTGTTGTCATTTTTAATGGCGTCATTGATTTGTCACGTTACACGGAGCAAAATCACCTGATGGTCACAAGCAGAATATATATTTATTTGATTTTCACAGGAAGAAAAGTATATTCTGAATCTTATCTGTCTGAAAAAAAAATAATTTTCAATTTTACATCAGTTTGCTGCACTATTTTGTGATTTCAGATTCAAGCAATGAAGCAGAACAAAAATGTTAGTTTTAGTCAAGGTATTATCATATCATATAATAAAATGTTGAATATTTGAAGAGACATTGCACTCTCATTGAATTAGAACACAGTGTTTTTTTCTTCTTGAAGCAATATTGATACTGATATATTCACAACTTGTGTTTTAAATGACATTACAATTATTTCATCACATTGTTTTTTAGAAATTACACACAATAACTGAAAAAGAGAAACGAGCAGACACTAAAGAAGATAGTTAGCCGAGTAAGAGAGTTATTTTAGTTTGCCTTCACTTCACATAAGAATTTAAAGCTAGATCTGCAGTCTTTATCAGTCCATTTGTATTGACCGTCCACCTTCTCTATGGCACCGCAGTGCTCAGAAATCAGATGTTCGGGTTGACTTCCCCCTTTCCAGTTGCTGTAGTTTCTCAAATTAAGCCCGTTGATCCAAATCCAGAATCCGAAGAGTCGACTCTGTCTGAGTCCCACCCAAACTGGCCCCGAGATATTCTTTATTTTTAGCTCTCGCTCCGTTTCTATCTGATCGTTCTCAGACTGGATGATCAGGAGTCCAGAATAGCGTGTTTCGCAGTAATCCAGAGCTTTCTCCCAGGACATATTCTCCTTACTGACATTAATGAAGCTTTCTGACAAAAAGTATACAAAAAAAGCTTAAAATATTTCACTTTGAATTACAAAAGCATGCGATGCTAGACCAGAACTTATCTGAATTTCAAAGGAAGTGTTGTGTTGACTTACTATAGCAGAGAGGATATTTCACATCACCATTACTACCAAACCATTTCCCAGTTATTGAAAACATGAAAGCTGAAGTATGAGGGTTCTCGGTGTTAAGTGTAGAGATATCCCAGTTTCTGTAAGCAGATTGTCCTTTATCAGCCCACTCCACCTCGTCCTCCAGCAAGCCGATCCAGAAAGAGTTGGTACAGTTTTCCCCTTTCATCATCACTCGTTCATTCTCCTCTTCATCTCTGATACTGACTAGATCAGTGTGATTCTCTCGACAGTATCGCTGAGCCGCAAACCAGTTTTTGTATTCAGGGATTAACATGTATGATCGTTCATCACCTACAGCTGCAAGAAAGTTATATAGTTTTAATTAATTGTGAAATTAAATATTTATAAGGTTATATTTTATTACCTTGTTGATAACACATAAAGTATGTTCGGTTGCTACATGGGAGAGATTCCCAGTGTCCAGTGGCATTCATCGCAGTACAGCTGATATTCCCATTATCTCCTGTAGAGCTTCTGTTAAATGTGACATCATCACCGTTTGACCATTTCTTACTGCGATTTCCTGCATGAGTACCAATCCAGCCACTAGGATTGTCACCAGTAAATGTTTCTTTTATTAGGTCAGATAGTTTCATATTGTCCTGGTGGTCGTAGACTGTGACGAGGCCAGTGTAGTTGTTTGTTGTGCATTGTTCCTCAGCAGAACTTCTATTCATTGTTCCGTTTATTATGTAGAATTTTCTCAGTCGACCCTCAGCCGTCGAAGGAGGAAATGCTGAGGAGAAATATCAGTTTCAGAATTTACTGGACATAACATGTGCATACAGTATTTTATGTACATAATGAAATAATGTATAACTTTGCATATAAAAACTGGATAAATCTTTACATATGCAGTAAAAATAAATCTATTTCAACTTAAAAAGTTAACTTCAGTTGATGCCTTACATTTTAAAGTATAATCAAATTGGATGTACTAAATTCAACTTAAATAATATAAAACTGACTTGGATCTCTTATAACTTAAAAAGTTGAAATTACTTGAATAATTTTGATGAGTTACAGTAAACATAATTTGTCATGATGGTCATATTAATTTGTCGTGCTGTGGAAATGCTATTTATCATTTATAAAACATTACAATCCTGCCTTTTGATGACCAGTGCGATGCAGATAATGATAAGAACAATATGCAATGAATCATTTATAATGTTAATTGTTCTTGCTATTGTTTTGTTGTATTTATTTGTAGAAGAACATCGTTCTGGTTTTGCTTCTGCTCTGTGTGACCGTGTGGATGAATACGGTTATATACTGCACAGAAAACACTCGGCTTAAAGGAGAGTTTGCCAAAAAAATACGATTATGTCAGTAATTACTCACCATCGCGTTGTTCCAAACCTGTAAGACCTTTGTTCATCTTCTGAACACATTGAAGATTGTTTGGATGAAATCTGAGAGCTTTCTGTCCGATGATAAAGCGATGATAAAATTAATCCATATGAATTGAGCCCAAACTTTTTCTGAAAAGACTTGATTCTGTTATGAGCATATTTAATTTAGGCTTTTATTCACATTAAAACATTCATCAGCTCATACATCAGTTGTGGTAATGATAAAATAATTTTAAAATCACCTTTAATAATAAATGATTTTAGATATGCAGTAAAAAATATAAACACAAATAGTGTACTATGCACAATTAAAGCGATCTCCATCTTAACTACACAGAGAATGTAAAAAAAAAAAATACAAAAAGCCTAAATTCAATCTGTTCATAATTTAAAGGAATCAAGTCTCCTAAAAAAATAGTTAAATTCATGTGGATTTAGATTTCTTTATGAACAACTTTCTGAAGCGTCAAAGTTGTAGTGTGTCAATTGAGAGACAGAAAGCTCTCAGATTTTATTTGTGTTCAGAAGATGAACGAAATACTTACGGGTTTAGAACGACATGAGGATGAGTAAATGACAGAATTTTAACTTTTGGGTTTTGCGTTACAGTATGTGAAATATGACCTTTAACACATGGACATTATAGACTTGTGCCTGTCCACGACCTTGATGATAAAATAATTTGAATGACTTTAACTTTTTTTTCATTTTTTTTTTTCATATTTGCTCAGCAACATATGATATCATGGTTCAATACTCACCCCAGTTAATGAACAGGGCCGACAGAAACACCAGAGCGATGTTTGACATATTGTAAACCAGAATCTGATATTATAAGAATTTCGTTCTTGTGATCTGATGAAAAAAAAAAGAGAATTTGTGAAATCATAATCAGCTCAGTTCATGTATATGTACAGTATGTCCATCATCTGTTTGCTGACTTGAGAAAACAATATTATCTAAAGGTTAAAAATATTGATAAAATGCATTTTTGACTGAAGATGAACATAGTAAAGTTCAGTCTTACCTGATGAGAAGATGACTTCAGCTAAACATGTGCGGAAGAAAACCTGATACTTTTATAGAGAACTGCGGGCTGGTGCAGTTAATCAGTAACTTTACATGTTACTGTATTATATGTCAGAAATATTTAGTGTTGTGCATGTTTCCACTGTATGCATCAGTTTATGCATTTGATAATGCTCATGTTTAGAGACAATAAAATGGTGGTCAGAAAAGGGACAAATTTCAGTATAGAGGTGCAGAAAGTTGTTAGTGTCTATCATTTGCTTAGGATGGTGCTAATGTGATGTGGTTGTGGTGTGAATATTACAACGTCAGAACCGCTATGATAAAAAAAAATAAAAAAAAAAGTAGAAGACATTGATGTGTGCTAAACCCTTGATGTCATCTTGTATACATATATACACTCCAAGAATTATGGTCAGAGCTTCTTCCATTCAACAATAAATTCAAATCTGTAGTTTGTATTGCTAGAAAAGCAACATACCTTCCTCCTGCTCCTCAGAGCCTGCTTTCATTCGTTCGTTCAGAGTTTGCATAAACAAATGACCTCAGTCAAATATCATCTATAATGAGTCCATATTCAAACGCACTGTCCTGTTTATTCTCTCTAAACCCTAAACTGCAGATCATTCGCTGATTTCACAGCTAACAGGAAACGTTCTGACAAAGTTAATAACAAACGTAATTACAGTAATTTTAACTGAACGTCTGTTCAAATTAATCCGGTCTTTAAAAGGGTTAGTTCATCCCAAACTCAGTAATTACTCTCCCTCATGTTGTTTCAACCCCATAAGACTTTCGTTCACCTTCTTAACACAAAGTAAGATATTTTTGGTTAAATCTGAGAGCTGGATCACTCCTCCATAGGCTGCTTAAGGGATCGAAACTTGCCGGCCCAGAAAAGTTATTAAAAACATCGTTAAAATAGTCCAGGTGACTATTCCAGTGCAGTCATTCAGATTATTCTCGTGTTTTAATACATAAATTGTCTGTTTTGATGGTTAGTGTGTCTTAGTTAGCCCCTGCTGGCAGATGTTGTAACTACATCATTGGTGACAAAAGCATTTTCTCATCTCTATTGATGAATTGTTGTATGATAGTTGTTCATCAAAATGAACAATTCTTAAAAACGAGTCATTTTGTTCATTCAACGAACGAACTCGGAAAAAGATTGGTTCATTTTGATGAATGCGCATCACAGAACAGAGCAAGGCGAGCATTTGAGCTTATAAAACTTAAACTTTGTTATTTATTTATTAAATGAGCGATCGTTTTGCTTGATAAGACCCTTATTCATCGTCTGGAATTGTTTAAAGCCCTTTGAACAGTTTGTAGTTTGCACTGAAACTGTCTTTTGGACCTTGAACCGTTTGGTTCCCATTGAAGTCCATTATGTGGAGAAAATCCTGGAATGTTTTCATCAAAAACCTTAATTTCTTTCTGACTCAAGAAAGAAAGACATGGACATCTTGGATGACATGGGGGTGAGTAAATTATCAGGAAAAGTTTTTTGAAAAGTGAACTACTCCATTAACATCAACTCTAAAGGAAATCTAGTGATCTGTTATTCGGTCATTACGATGATTCTGAATGCCAGCTCACTCCAGAATTATAATATAAACCTTCTGGGCTATGCACTGAATGGTATCAGTACTCATAATTCATATTAAGTGTATTTTATGATGTTGGGCCCATTGGGAACTGCAGAGGAAGGCGTGTTGAGATAGCCACTGTCCTGCTGTGATTTAGGGATAGAATAAAGCGAAGCTCATGAAAGGGTCTGGATCAGAGTTCAGAGTTGTGATGGATCGCAGACGCTGGCCGAGTTTGTTCTCTACATGACTGATGCTCCTGTATTTGCTCACACAGGAGACTTCGGCTGGTTGTAAACTGTGTTGCTCGTGTTATTTAATCACGGTGATCAAAGTGCATCTTTCCCTTAGCCTCAGCGCTATATGGGATTGTCAATAAGTGCAGTGCTGAGTCTGCATTATGTGATGTAGGGTTTCTGTCACACACACCAGCATCACATATGCCCAACTTCTCTCCCTACAGCAGTTTTTCTAACTTAATAAAGCATCGAAAAGTGTGACACTGATGTATAATGTCCCTTTTTGTGCTGTAATGTGATTCAAATGCAATATTTTGCATTTGTGATGTGCGTGTACCATGACTTTCTGTATGTTTAGAGACTGAGATCTACAAAATATCATGTTGACATCATTTAAAATATAACATTTTATACATCTTTACAAATTGAAATCGTCCACAATCTTAAACTCTAATTAATCAGAAGAGAAACTTTGTCTCAGAAAGATCTTTTTAATGGCAAATTTATCATCAAAGCTCAACAAGTATATGTAAGAAAAACGATTTTACAGTGTAAAAATGAATTTATCTAATCAATAAAATTGTGGCAACAGATTACAAGCAATATTATTTATTAAATTGAACAAATTAAAATTGAGTAATAGTTAATCACATTTTTTCAAAAAATGTTTACAATTTAATTAATAATATTGCTTGTAATATGTTGCCACAATTTTATTGATTATATAAAGCATATTATTTTTTTCAGTACAGTGTGTAATGTAATGACAATCCAAATGTGTAAATGTGTTAACAATCTAATTTATTATAAATACTATTCAAATTAAAAATCCTTTGAATTTCATATTCACTGAACTTCCAAAATTCTTTAACATTTTTTATACATAGCTTGTAGCATGTCCATATTTCAATGTAGATCCATCCATAGACCCATACATTTTTTATTTAAAGCCTACAAATACGTTTCTTCAACCATTTTCTGATTGTATTTTATGAAACCTTATAAAAACCTCCTAAAATATATTCTATGATTTACTGAGTCATAAATAGCCAATGAATTAAAATACAATACAGTTCTCTATTGTTAGTACAAGTACAAACGCTATCAATAACTCAATGATATAATATGCATTTATGAACAACTTATTCATTTTTAGTATGAGACATAAAGGTTTACAAAAGTTAAAGGATAAAATAAACAAGATAAACATAAGAATCAAATATGCAACAGGACCATGAGGATACCATTAGCTTTATGAGCTTTATTATACAAGACATGAAGATCGAGCGATTTACTGTTGAACAGAGAAATTAAATCTGCATATGATAAACCGGCCTGTATTACTCCCCCTCACATAAGACAGTAAATTCAGATTTACAGTCTTTATCACACAGTTTGTATTGACCGTCCACCTTCTCCATGGCACCGCAGTAAAAGGAAATCTCTCCTGGTTGACTTCCCCCTTTCCAGTTGCTCCAGTTTCCCACATGACGCCCGTCGATCCACATCCAGAATCCGAAGAGTCGACTCTGTCTGAGTCCCACCCAAACTGGCCCCGAGATTCTCCTTCTTATCAGCTCTCGCTCCGTTTCTATCTGATCGTTCTCAGACTGGATGATCAGGAGTCCAGATGTATTGGGGTAAGTGTCGCAGTAATCCAGAGCGTCCTCCCAGGACATTTTCTTCTTACTGACATGAATGAAGCTTTCTGGGGAAAAAAAATAATAAGAAGAATAATAAAATATAATTAGTTGCATGTTTTGATTTATTGAAGCATATGACTTGTTGCATATTAAAGCATGAAATATTGTGTTAACTTACTGTAGCACAGAGCAAGATAGGAACCATTGTTAGCTTTGAACCAATATCCTCCGTGTGTATTGTTCTTGCTTGAGAGATATGTAAAGCATCCTTGAGATGAACTAATCTGTTTGTAATCTGAATATCCACCATCAAACCAATCAAGGCTGTTATTGTACTGGAGGCCGATCCAGAAAGAGTCATTCCCATTCCTTGCTTCCTTCACTCGATCATTTTCCTCTTCATCTCTGATAGTGACTAGGTCAGTGTGATTCTTTCTACAATACATCTGAGCCTCAAACCAGCTTCTGTTTTTACGGATTAAACTGTATGATTGTTGCCCATGACCTGAATGAATACAGACAGTAATTTAACTCACGTGTGGCATTTAGATATTTATAGGATATAAACAGCTCAGGGATCATTACCTTGATCATAACACATGAAGTACTTTTTTGTTGAAGTACAATTGATACAGTCCCATCTTCCATTAGTGTTTATGACACCACAGCATTTTTCCTTGTTAAAAGTTTCGCTGTAATTGGTGAATGTGACAAGCTCACCGTTTGACCATTTACAGCTGCTGGCACCAATCCAACCACTCACACTATTCGTATTATTTTTGAGAATATTAACTGACTCATTATTCTCTTCTTCATCATATATTGTGACGATGTCAGTGTAGTTACTTCTGCAAACATTTAGTGCTTCATTCATTTGCATTGTTTCATTGATCGAGTAGAATCGTCTCAGTCGGCCCGTAGCCGTTGAAAGGGGAACGCCTGAGGACAGATATTCAGTCTTAAGTTAAATACTATTTTACATCTTGAAGAGCATTCATATCTTTCAAAAACATTTACAAGTGAAACTTTAATAAACAGAGATTACAGACTAAAGCTTACCTTGTAAAATTAAAAATATCTATAATTTCTAAATATAATAAGAATACTAAATGTACTGCTACATTTTCAACATGCATAAACATGTTTTGTGAGCGTTTTTTTTTATATAAAGATACTAATTAAATATTAATATTAAATACTCACCCCAGAGAAGAAGCAGGACAGGTAGAAGTATCATGGTCATGCGCCGTTAGTTTTATTATATTTTATTGAATGGTCTCAATCGTATTCATGCAGTGTGATGAAAAATGTTTGTTGTTTGGTCTGTTGATTCAATGAGGAGTTTGACTGATAGTGGATTGGAGGAAATAGAAAACAGAAAAATATGAGAGAATGCAAGATATCAAAAATGTATCAATTAATCATTATTAATCTCTCTTATATTAATACAAAGGCTAAAGACTTCTTGTATGACATAATTTCATACACATCTAAATGCGTATCGCACAAACAAGCAATGACAGTAAATGCAATCAGATTTGCTTATAGGCCAACAAACAGTCTATGTTAGTATAATTTACAGTGTAGACTAAGTAATAAAAACTGATCATAAACAGAGAAAGAAAAGATCCTTCTTACCTGTTGAGTAGGTTGGTTTTTTTGTGCTGAAAGAAGGAAATGCCAGAATTATTCAAATCTTGTCATAATTTTAAGATAGGCAGAGACAGACAGGCACATTGAGTCTGATAACACATATTAATGATATCATTGCATACAAAATAAAAGGTGTAACACTAAATTGTTTACGTGTCATATCACAAAAGGACTGTTCTTACTGTATAGCTAATAATATAGTTTCCCGTTTTACTCATAAAGTAGATCTGTGCATTTTTTTCATAAAAAGGTTAACCGAAAAGGTAGAGTTACTGTTATGTAAAGCAGACTGCACTCCAAACAATGATTTTATGAAGAGTTCACTGACATTGAAGGAAGAAAGGCCGAGAGATTAAATGCTTTTGAAAATGAACTACAGTTTTCATTTGCAGAATGTAAAGTCTTCCACATTTTAGTAGAAAATAATAATTCTTATACTTTATATCTCAGAGCTTGCTTTCATTCACTTTTGGAAATATTTGCATAAATTTCCTGCTTTAGTCAGATATGAATAACATCTAATGTTTCCTTATTCAAAATATCTAGTCCTGCAATATTTCATTCTGATGTCTCACGTCCACAGAAGCACTAATTATTTTACACATTTTTAACATTTAAAAAATTAATAATAAGGAGAAAGGAGTCACTTTATTGGTTGGCACCTAGCCAATGAAATGAATGAAGAAAATGAACTTCTTTTGTATGAGATGATGTCACGACACACCGTGATAGAGATGATGATCAAAACCAAACAGCTGTTTTAGTTTTTGGCAGAGGATCCGAGGCACAAGCATAAAAGAAATGGACACAGCGACTCCCCATAGACTTCAACGGAGAAAAGTGAAGTCAATTAGAAGCTTCCTGACGGCCGAACGACTGCGCAGACTCACACTGAGCTTGACGACGGAGATGTGACGTGAGTAACCTGTCTGACAGCTGTACGTCTTCTAGTCGCTGTGCCGAGAGGAATCTGAATCATTCCCTTCCGAATCTCTCAGAGCCGGAGAGCGAGAGTAGAGCTGTCAATCAACAGCAGGATCAGCTTTATCCCAGCAAACAAATTTAGGTTCTGGGAACGTTTGGTTCCCAGAACGTTCCTAGAACTTTCCCTTCAGGTTAAGGCAACATTTCCGGAACATTCTCCTCATTGCGTTATAAAAATGGAACCTAAAAATAACATACATGGAATGTTTCTATAACGTTCTTGTTTGGTAAACTCCCCACGTTCTCCCCAGCCTCAGAAAAGCAGCTAAATGACCATTGATGAAACTCAAGAACAAAATAACCTCATGGGACCATTCGGGAACGTTTTGTGTTTACTGGGACTCTCTATGGGCTTCTCCCTTGACTTTATGCCTCCACGTCCCCCCTGATTGCCTGCGAGCTTCTCCTCCTGTCTAAACGGTTATTTCTCTACTGTGCGACAGAGAGTCTTAAAGGGTACATATCATGCTTTTAAATCATTCATTTTTACATATAAATCATACCGTTGTGGTCTATATAAAACATAACTGCAATGCTTGGGTCTGAATTCATCATTATTATAGCTCCACAAGCCCCTTTTCTGATGTGCGTCTGTGAGCGACCCGTTTCAAAGCGGCCCCTTTAAATAAAAAGATGATGCGCTCTCCAGGTCGCTGAGTTCACGGTCAGTTCAACTCCCCACGTTCGGCCATTATTGTAGTTTGATTAGAGATATACGATTATATACGATACCTTCAAAGAACATTTTTATTCACACGTTAATAAAATGTCAATAACAGAAGACTTGTCCATCAAGCCTTACATATTCGAGCCAGAGCGAGCGAGTCGATAAAGACGACGACGAGCCTGCAGAACAACCACTTCATATGGACATATTGGTATGCGAGTTAACTGTTTTGTGTTATTAGTGAAAGTCGACTTCTCTTGTTAAAACAAGCACACTGACGAGATAAATGACTACGGTCTAATCTTACCACAAACAATCTGTATTGATAATATGATACGTTTAGAAAAGCATCAGAAAACAATGCAGCTAACGTAAATGACCATTGATGAAACTCAAGAGCAATAATACTGCAGACGTGTAACGTTACTTCAAAACAAAAACAAAAAAAGACAAAGGTACTGCTAAACCATGACCACCATGTGTTTTAAGAAAGTAAAGAACTTTATTTTTATTAACGATATTTACAGCTTATCGAAATGCTTTGTTCGTCGTCTCCAAAGATAGAAGGAATTGACCTCTCATTCAGACGAAGTCAATCGGCAAACCCTTCTTTATACTGGCTGAGGTTGTTGAAGTGGGAATCCTTGAGGTGCTTCAGGTCACTACATCCAACAACCGAATATTTTGACTTGCCCTCTCGTAACTTCTGCATCATTGAGCTCGGACTACAAAATCGGAGCGAGAGATAATAATGGCGGATTGCTTGAAGTGTTGGACCGGTAGTTAATGTCCTTATTTGGCAGTTCAGCTGCAAATACGGTGACGCTGTAGCTCAAAAAACGTCATAGACAACAGAAAAATCTGAAAAGGTTAAAAAATATGACCAAAACAGAATATAAAGATATAAACGAAGCACCTGAAGAGAATAATTTCTTATTAGGGCTAAAAAAGTGGATTTTGCATGATATGTGCCCTTTAAAACGAAAAAGAATTAAAACGAATTAATCTCCATAAACATTAAACCGACTGAAAACGCGGATCACGTGACCATTCACCAACACTGGGCATGCGCGCCGGTGTTATCAGGAAACAGATTGACTATTCCTCAGATTTAGAAGATAGTAGCCTCTGCAAAGAGCAACGCTCCATGTTCGGTCGATACCGAGAACCGATACTGGGAATTGTCACAGATCGCTCGAATAATAGTGTGCATGTAGGCAGTTATAGCATTGTAAAATGCAGATTTTACTTGCACAACGGCTGCTAGCAAAACATTAAAGTCAGTAACGCTTGTAATTCGTTATCCATGTTGCGGTCACTAACGTAACTAGTCTAGGCTGTTGTTTGTTTTCTTCCGGGGACGGGTCATGTGATAGGTGGCTGACGAATTAGGGAAGGATACGCCATGACTGATGACACCCAATCAGAGAGTCCTCCGTTTTGACCCGTCTTCACTAAAACGCCCTTCGGAGATTCAAAACGCAGCGTTTCTAAACTTCTCCGTTTTAGGTCTTCGTTTTAATCTGGACGGGAGGTGCAAACGTAGCAAAAGGTCTCCGTTTCTAAACTAAAAAATAGTAGTGTGGATGGGGCCTCAGATGTAAAGTTATTTACTCAAAAGTGATGACAAAATGAATGGGAGTCAATGAACTGTAAAGGCTCCGCCCTCTTTTGGATTTGCATTTAAAGATACAGTATATGCTTTAGGGCTGCAACAACTAATCGATAAAATCGATTATAATCGATTATGAAAATCGTTGTCAACGAATGTCATTATCGATTAGTTGGTCTGATTACGTCACGGGGATTGTTTACATGCTACATGCGCTTCTTACATGCGCTTCTTACATGCGCTTCATGAGGCACACACGCAGTCTCTCTCCCTCACTGGTCTGTGCGCAACACGGACGGTTTGGAGCACATTATCTTCTGTCTCGCATGCACACTCTTGATTCCGTGAGTTTGAACTAATTTGCGGGCATCAGGAAACCGCTATCAATATGCAGCATACACGAAAATCATTCACCTTTCGGCAAATTCGCCGTTTTGAAACCAAAATAGGTGACCTGCGTTAATCGTGTATACTTTATGAAGCCATACTGTAGTATAATGTGAGATAGAAATGTATATTTAAGTCATTAAATTCAAGTTAACGTAAGCTTTTCCCTCCACTGCGGCTGTCAGTCATTCTCTATTCGGTGTTCAAACAGCGCGTCGCGTTACAACAGTTAACATGATGATCTCTTTCCAAGATGATTCAATGTTATTATTATAATTGATCCGTAGATAAAGGTCTATGGTTTCGTAATATAATGACTATCTTGCTAGACTTTTATTGTAACTTAATCACTTTCTACTGAGTGTCTGTTAGATCACAACACTAGAGTAGACTCGGCGCACTATAATTGTTCTTCACGTGCACAGTAGCCTAACTGAAATTTAAAACTGTTAAAAGAAAAGGCTTAATAAACTATTGCAAAGATACTGTATAATACACAGTCAATATTGCTTCCTCACTAAACAGCTGTGCATCTGATTTTTACGATGTTTTTCATGAATGTATAACAACAATACAAAGAGCAATGTGTAACGTTTTACCAGAGATAGTGCTACACTTATTGTCTCTTATTTTTTCCCCACTAAGGAATGTTTTTTTCACTAAATGTTCAGATTTTATAAAATTATTGTGCACTTGTGATTTTTCTAGGCTAAGTTTTTCTGAGTTATCCACTAATCTAGTTTACAATAGCATTTTGTCATAGGTTATGGTCATATATATTTTTTTTATTTGTTGTTTTTCTATATAATGAAGTTGTCTGTATTAAGAAGATTGTTTAACACACAAAAGAGTATGGTTTTTAGGGTTTTATTTAGTTATAATAAACAAAAAAATGAAAAAAATTTTATCCGATTAATCGAAAAAATAATCGTCCGATTAATCGATTATCAAAATAATCGTTAGTTGCAGCCCTAATATGCTTGGAATCAGTATGTTTTTCTTTCAACTCAAAAATTGGCATTTGCAACATGGTATAATATATAATCTGTGAGGTATTTTGAGCTGAAAGTTCACAGACACATCCTGAGACTCATATTACATATTGTAATAAAGATGCATAATTGGTCTCCTATAAATTTATAGGAGACCAATTATGCATCTTTATCACAATATGTAATATGAGTCTCAGGATGTGTCTGTGAACTTAAGGATAAAGGCTGGCATTAAAGGAAATAAAGGAAAAAGTCAATGTAGTTCCTAGAATTTTTTAATTGTTTATTTTTTTAGACAGGTCAATATTTTAGGATAACACACTCATTACATTTATGAACTGTCTGTGTCTCTGCTTACAGATTTGCCGAGTACAAATACCTATCAACACAATATTATCAGTTAATATAATATGCATTCATGAACAACTTTTCATTTTTCACTAAAAAGACATAAAGGTTTACAAAAGTAAAACAAATCAGATAAGCATAAAAACCATAAAGGCAACAGGACCACTATGCCGAGGCGAAGAGCATTACCAAGTAGAAACTTGCGGTAGTTTAGAGAGCTTTATTATACAATAAATGAAGATAAAGCGATTTACTGTTGAACACATGAGCATTTTTTCCTCTTGTTTGGGAGGCAGAGAATCAAAAACTGCATGATAAACTGAAGGGCCTATATTACTCCCCCTCACATAAAACTGTATACTGCATTTTACAGTCTTTATCACACAGTTTGTATTGACCGTCCACCTTCTCCATGGCACCGCAGTAAAAGGAAATCTCTCCTGGTTGACTTCCCCCTTTCCAGTTGCTCCAGTTTCCCACATGACGCCCGTCGATCCACATCCAGAATCCGAAGAGTCGACTCTGTCTGAGTCCCACCCAAACTGGCCCGGAGATTCTCCTTCTTATCAGCTCTCGCTCCGTTTCTATCTGATCGTTCTCAGACTGGATGATCAGGAGTCCAGATGTATTCGGGTGAGTGTCGCAGTAATTCAGAGCTTTCTCCCAGGACATATTCTCCTCACTGACATGAATGAAGCTTTCTGACAGAAAGTATACAAAAAAAGATTAAAATATTTCACTTTGAATGACAAAAGCATGCGATGCTAGACCAGAGCTTATTTGAATTTCAAAGCAAGTGTTGTGTTGACTTACTATAGCAGAGAGGATTGGAGTCACTACCAGTATTTTTATTCCATTTCCCAGCTGAAAACATGTAAGCTTCAGGATAACGTGAACTGGTGTCAGGGTCAGGGGATATCCAGTTTCTGTAAGTAGATTGTCCTCCATCAGCCCACTCCACCTCGTCCTCCAGCAAGCCGATCCAGAAAGAGTTGGTACAGTTTTCTCCTTTCATCATCACTCGTTCATTCTCCTCTTCATCTCTGATACTGACTAGATCAGTGTGATTCTCTCTACAGTATCGCTGAGCCTCAAACCAGTTTCTGTTTTCAGGGATTAACTCGTATGATCGTTCAACACCTACACCGGCAAGAAAGTTATATAGTTTTAATTAAGTGTAAAATTAAATATTTATAAGGTTATATAATTTATTACCTTGTTGATAACACATAAAGTATGTTTTGTTGCTACATTGGAGAGATTCCCAGTGTCCAGTGGCATTCATTGCAGTGCAGCTGATTCTCCCGTTATCTCCTGTAGAGCTTCTGTTAAATGTGACATCATCACCATTTGACCATTTCTTACTGCGATTTCCACGAGAAGTGCCAATCCAGCCCCTTTGCAAGGAATTATTTTTCATCAGGTTAAATAGTTTCATGTTGTCCTGGTGGTCATAGACTGTGACGAGGCCAGTGTTGTTTGTTGTGCAGTTTTGCTCAGCAGAACTTCTATTCATTGTTCCGTTTATTATGTAGAATTTTCTCAGTCGACCCTCAGCCGTCGAAGGAGGAAATACTGAGGAGAAATATAAGTTTCAGAATTTACTGGACATAACATGTGCATACAGTATTTTATGTACATAATGAAATAAATAACTTTAAATATGAGAACTTGATTCATCTTTAAATATGCAGTAAAAATAAATCCACCTTTCAACAAAAAAAGTTTACTTCAGTTGATGCCTTACATTTTTGACTATAATCAAATTGGCTGTACTAGTAATTTCCAGCCCATTCTCACCCCCAAGGCGTCACCTAACTGACGCCTTGGGAAGCATTTGGACATGCTTCAATATCTGACGCTTTAGGCGCCCTTTAGCGTTAGTAAGATGACGCCCTAATTTCAACTTAAATAATATAATACTTAATTACCTCATTAATTACAAACCGTCGTAAAACCTGTAAGACATTTGTTCATCTTCAGAACACAAATGAAGATCTTTTTGATGAAGTCTGAGAGCTTTCTGTCCCTCACTTGACAGTGAACTACCACTGTGAAGCTTTAAAAAGTTCATAAAGAGATGAACTAATGCTAAACTAATCTATATGAATTGAGTTGACGATTGCTTTATACGCTGAACAGATACAATTTAGATTTATAAATATTCATCAATCAGTTGTGGTAATGATAAAATAATTTTAAAATCAACTTGATTGAATCATTTTAGTACTATACTCAATATGAGCAATCTGTATCTTACACAGAAAATGTCATTATAAATAACATAAAAAATATATATATATACATATTTACATGCAAAAGATGCACAAAAAGCCTAAATTCAATCTGTGATCGATTCCCTTCAGAAAATTTGGACTAAACCGCTCAATTCATAGTTTCTGCAATCTCGGACTTCTTGAAGTGTCACAGTGGTAGTTGTGTCAATCACTCAAAAAATCACTCAGACTTCATCAAAAAAAATCTTCATTTGTGTTCAGAAGATGAACGAAAGTCTTACGGATTTGAAACGACAAGAGGATGAGTAAACGATGACATAAATGACATTTTTGGGTAAATTAATGCTTAAAGGAGGACATCTTCCCTCATCTTACCCTACACATGTGTTACGTGAAATACGAACTTTAATATATGGACATAATTGACATGCACCTGTCGAGGACCTTAATGATAAAATAATTGAACTTGTGCTATGCATGTTTATGCTTTGTATCAATGCTATAAATGTCATTAACATAAAAAACACTGTACAATTTCACATGCAAATCAGCTGTGTTTTTTCCTTTTGGATATTTGCTCAGCTGCATATGATATGATCATGGTTCAATACTCACCCCAGTTAATGAACAGGGCCGACAGAAATACCAGAGCAATGTTTGACATATTGTAAACCAGAATCTGATATTTTATCAAATGATCTGAATCTCGTTCTTGTGATCTGATGACAGAAAATGAGAATTTGAGAAATCAAAATGCCTTGATAATTACTTGTGTTCTTTTTTAAAACACCTTCAGTACTGTATATATTTCATCTGTATGCTGATTTGAGAAAACAACATTATTTAAAGGTTAAAAATATTCAGCTTTTACATTAACTGCATTCTTGACTGAAGAAAAGCATAGAAGTATAATAGAATTAATCTTCCAGAATCTGCCCATAAGTTTTGGGAGTTAATTTTTAGTCCATCTCTGCAAAACGGACTTAAAAATGAACTCCCATAACTTATGAGCAGATTCTGGAAGATGAATTATTCAAACAGTCTGTCTGTTTGTCTATAAAGCCTATAAAAAAGTCTTCATGTATTTTACTACACTTAATTTTTCTTTCATTTTTAAGGATTCTTTACCAAACCTAAATCTCTGAGATCCTGATCCCTGCTCTTCTGGAGACTCCAGGTAAGTTGCAGTCCTGGAAAAAGAACTGATTGTTTCACATTTAGCCCAATTGTTCACTTTAGTTCTTAATTTTGTTGCAGTTAAAGTTCACTTTGATATTAATTTTTGATATGTTTTATCTTACCTCAAGGGCATCCAAGATGTAGGTGTCTTTGTTTATGCAGTATTTTCAATTTTGACATTTTTCAGTCAAACCGTTGTTGTCTATCAGTCATACACTGGAGGCTAAGGGGGTCCACCAAAGAGCAGCACAGAGAAGTCCAAATTAAACATGATTTAATGACTCGTAAATGTAAGTACACATTGATGGCCTAAGACACGAAACGAGCGGTTTGTGTGAGAAAACCAACAGTATTTATATCGTTTTTACCTCGTGTAATTATAGCCATGAGAAAATAATCTGACGGCACGGCCGCTTCGGTCTGCGCATGCGCCGGAAGTGATCGCTTGCGCGCCGACGTCACTCTTTGTTAATACAGAGATTTCGGAAGTTTTACCTTTCACTAAACATATTTAGATACATGAGAAACCGCAATGGAAGACTATTTCGGTATATCTAAATATGTTTAGTAAAAGGTAAAACTTCCGAAATCTCCGTGTAAATATTGAGTGACGTAGCGACGCAAGCGATCACTTCCGGCGTAACATTGAACTGATTCAGTTCGGTTCAGTTGGACATTGAACAACTGATTCAGATCACTGTGATTACACGAGGTAAAAACAATATAAATACTGTTGGTTTTCTCACACAAACCGCTCGTTTCGTGTCTTAGGCCATCAATGTGTACTTACATTTACGAGTCATTAAATCATGTTTAATTTGGACTTCTCTGTGCTGCTCTTTGAGGTGGTGACCATAGACGTCCATTATATGACTGACAGACAAGAACGGTTTGACTGAAAAATGTCAAAATTGAAAATACTGTGGAAACAAAGACACCTACATCTTGGATGCCCTTGAGGTAAGATAAAACATACCAAAAATTAATTTCAAAGTAAACTATCTCTTTAACGTGTCTTTTCTTCTCGTCTGACCCTGCATGAGCATTTCACTGTCCAATCGTCATGCCTTAACTGCATATTCTAGTATTGCATTAGTATTGCATCCTTCTCATGGGCATTTGATAAGTTTTGACTTTTCATTCTGAGTTAAATCTCTTTTTTTGGCTAATTTTATCTGTAAAGTAAAATGTGCCTAATAATTATGCACACCTGAATAGGCGTTTTTTTTTTTTTTTTCCAGCCTCCATGAACAATTTTAAATCACTTATAAATGTGTAAATACAAAATTAATAGTAGTTATTGAGATTAGTGTGGTTTGGAATTGGTCAAATGTGCCTATATAACTGCACTGTAAATGTGTATCGCATCAACAACCAAACAATGACAGGAAATGCAATCAGATAAGGCCTATAAACAGTGTGTTAGTTACAGGCTATAAGTAATAAAATCTGATAATAAAACAGAGAAAGAAAAGATCCGTCTTACCTGTTGAGTAGGTTGTTTGTTTGTGCTGAAGGAAGGAAATGCCAGAATTATTCAAATCTTGTCATAAGTTTAGGATGGGCAGAGACAGACAGGCAAATTGAGTCTGATAACACATACTGTAGGCTATTGATGACATGTGCGTCATTGCATAGAGAATGAAAGGTGTAACACTAAATTGTTTACGTGTCATATCACAAAAGGACTGTTCTTACTGTATAGCTAATTTTTCCTGCTTTACTCATAAAGTTGTTTTTTGTTTTTTTTCATTATAAGTTTAACTGAAAAGGTAGAGTTACTGTTATATAAAGCAGACAGCACTCCAAACAATGATTTTATTGAGAGTTCACTGACATTAAAGGAAGAAAGGCAGAGAGAAAATATTCCGCTTTGGACTTTTAAATGCTTTTGAAAAAAAACATGCTGTTTCCATGCATATACTGTATATTTCACGAGTTCACACTACATACAATTAAATGAATAAAGTATAATGCGTATTTGGCTTTTTGTCAGGGGGGAGGGCTCCGAGCTCGAAATTCGTCCAAAAACTAAAACACCTGTTTGGTTTTGATCATCATCTCTATCACGATGTGTCGTGACATCATCTCATACAAAAGAAGTCCCATTTCATTGCTGGCTAGGTGCCAACCAAAAATATGACTCCTTTCCCCTTATTATTAATTTTTTAAATGTTAAAAATGTGTAAAATAATTAGTGCTTCTGTGGACGTGAGACATCAGAATGAAATATTGCAGGACTGGATATTTGAATAAGGAAACATTACAGATGTTATTCATATCTGACTAAAGCAGCAAGTTTATGCAAATATTTCCAAAAGTGAATGAAAGCAGAATGAGATATAAAGTATAAGAACAATTATTTTCTGCTAAAACGTGCAAGACTTTATATTCTGCAAATGAAAACTATAGTTTTTCTTTCAACTCAAAAATTGGCATTTACAACATGGTATAATATATGATCTGTGAGGTATTTTGAGCTGAAACTTTACAGACACATCCTGAGACTTAAATTACATATTGTGATAAAGATGCATAATTGGTCTCCTATAAAGGATAAAGGCTGGCATTGAAAGAAATAAAGGAAAAAGTCAATCTAGTTCCAAGAATTTTTTCATTGTTTATTTTTTTAGACAGGTCAATATTTTAGGATAACACACTCATTACATTTATGAACTGTCTGTGTGTCTCTGCTTACAGATTTGCAGAGTACAAATGCCTATCAACACAATTTTTTATCCACTGCGCCGCACACACCACCCATATACCCCCCCCCCCCCCGCCCATATATACCACCACCTATAATATATATATATACCCCCCCCCCCCATATATACCACCACCTATAATATATATATATACCACCACCACCCCATACAGACCACCACCCCAATATACAATACGATGTGCAATATAAAGTACAGAACATGCATCTGCATTTCTTTCTTTCTGTTTTATTGTTTTAAACATAATAGTATATTAAGCCAATTAAGCAAAAACCTGTAAATTCTGCAGAAGAAAAAACACCTGGTATAATGCTTGACATTCTGGCCCCCCCACTTTTGAAATGATCGCTTTGCCCCTGCTTCATCTCACATAAAACTCTATATTTCATTGTACAGTTTTTAGCACACCATTTGTATCGACCGTCCACCTTCTCTATGGCACCGCAGTGCTCATTTTCTGGTTGACTTCCTTCCTTCCAGTTACTCCAGTTTACCACTTGAAGTCCACTGGTCCACGTCCAGAGGCGAATCTCTTTGAGTCCCACCCAAACTGGCCCGGAGATATTCCTTCTTTTTAGCTCTCGCTCCGTTTCTATCTGATCGTTCTCAGACTCGATGCGCAGGAGTCCAGAGAAGTTGCAGTCGCAGTAATGCCGAGCGTCCTCCCAGGACATATTCTTCTCACTGACATGAATGAAGCTTTCTGAAGGAAGTAATTATATAAAAAAATAAAAATTAGTTGCATGTTTTGTTTCATATATACACTTGAATTTTAAAGCATAAAATATTGTGTTAACTTACTGTAGCACAGAGCAGAATAAGAACCATTGTTAGCTTTGAACCAATGTCCTCCTTGTGTATTGTTCTTATGACTTGAGAGATATGTAAAGCATCCTTGAGATGAACTATTCTGTTTGTAATCTGAATATCCACCATCAAACCAATCAAGGCTGTTATTGTACTGGAGGCCGATCCAGAAAGAGTCACTCCCATTCCTTGCTTCCTTCACTCGATCATTTTCCTCTTCATCTCTGATAGTGACTAGGTCAGTGTGATTCTCTCTACAGTACATCTGAGCCTCAAACCAGCTTCTGTTTTCACGGATTAAACTGTAATTGTATGATTGTTGCCCAAGACCTGAATGAATACAGACAGTAATTTTACTCCCGTGTGGCATTTAGATATTTATAAGATATAAACAGCTCAGGGATCATTACCTTGATCATAACACATGAAGTACTTTTTTGTTGAAGTACAATTGATACAGTCCCATCTTCCATCAGTGTTTATGACACCACAGCATTTTTCCTCGTTAAAAGTTGCGCTGTAATTGGTGAATGTGACAAGCTCACCGTTTGACCATTTACAGCTGCTGGCACCAATCCAACCACTCACACTATTCGTATTATTTTTGAGAATACCAATTAACTCATTATTCTCTTCTTCATCATAGATTGTGACGAGGTCAGTGTAGTTACTTCTGCAAACATTTCGTGCTTCATTTATAAGCATTCTTGAATCGATCGAGTAGAATCGTCTCAGTCGGCCCGTAGCCGTTGAAAGGGGAACGCCTGAGGACAGATATTCAGTCTTAAGTTAAATATATAAATATTTGACATATTGAAGAGAATTCATATTTTTCAAAAATATTTACAAGTGAAACTTTAATAAATGGAAATTGTAGATTATAGTGCTCACCTTGTAAAATTAAAAATATCTATAATTTCTTAATAAAATAATAAGAATACTTAATGTAGTACTATATTTTCAACATGCTTAAACATGTTTTGTGAGAGATTTTTTTTTTTCTCCATATAAAGACTGGATTAAATACTCACCCCAGAGAAGAAGCAGGACAGGTAGAAGTATCATGGTCATGCGCCGTTAGTTTTATTATATTTTATTGAATGGTCTCAATCGTATTCATGCAGTGTGATGAAAAATGTTTGTTGTTTGGTCTGTTGATTCAATGAGGAGTTTGACTGATAGTGGATTGGAGGAAATAAAAAACAGAAAAATATGAGAGAATGCAAGAAATCAAAAATGTCTCAATAATTACTTATTCATTATGATTCTCTGTTATTAATACAAAGGATAAAAACTTTTAGTTTGACACACCCAAACAGTGCAATACATTCATAATTCATATCTAAATGCGTATCGCATCAACAAACAAGCAATGACAGTAAATGCAACCAGATTTGCTTATAGGCCAACAAACAGTCTATGTTAGTATAATTTAGGCTAAGTAATAAAAACTGATCATAAAACAGAGAAAGAAAAGATCCGTCTTACCTGTTCAGCAGATCGCTTACTTGTGCTAAAGGAAGGAAATGCCAGAATTATTTAAATCATCCCATAATTTTGGGACGGGCAAGCGTAATCTGATAACACTATCTATAACAAGATTATTGATTATAGGCTGTTTCACAATCACGAAAAAGAAGTGTACTTCAAGTTAATTTTATTAAGTACTTAAGTAATGTTCAAGTATATTTTTAAGTATACATTATGTAAGTATACTAGTACTAGTAGTAAACTAGTAAGAGTACTTTTTTAGTATAAAAAAGTATGTTTAAGTGCACTTTAAGTGTAACAGTAGTATTTTAAGTGCACAACTAGTTCATAATTACGTTTCTCATTTGTATTGCAAGTGAACTTGGGTAGTAGTTTACTATTTCAATACTTGAAGCAAATGTTTTGTTGATGAAGTGTACTCTCAGTAAACTACTAGTTTAGTAGTTTTATACTACAAGTTTTCTTATAGTTACTTATAGTTTCCTATTTTTACACTAGCAGTAGACCTCTAATGTTTAAATGTTATTTTTTATACTTGAAAAATACCTTTAACTACTTTAATTTAAAAACATTTTATTAGCTTCATGCATTTTTTTAAATCAACACTTGAATGTTGGTAAGTTTAATAATGAAAGGCAACATTTCATCTCATCCGCCGAAGTCCTGCACGTGTTAACTAGAGAATAACTTTATAACACAGAGCGTGCTATCATTATGTTTCATTAATGCAGGAAGAAGTACTTTAGAAACCAGCCTTTATTAATTATTATGGCAGAGATGGGGTTTGGGGCTGGGTCATGGGGCTGGGTCAGTGGGGCTGGGTCAGTGGGACTGTTTCTGGTGGGGAATGAGTCTGAGGGAAGAACAGGAGACATGGGAGAATGCAGAAGACAAAAGGTAGGTGAAATAAAAAGTGTCTGGATCAAAAAATCGAGTTACGTACACAATGCACTCCATGCCCAAACCCCATCTCTGCAATAATAATTAATAAAGGTTGCATGGTTTCTTCTTCCTGTATTAATGTTCATAAATGGGTTCCATTCAGATCTTAACATTAAGTCTTTTATATGTCAACAAGATTAAAAAAAAAAACATTTTCACCTGCTATACCCAATGTTTAGATCTGTTAGGGAAATTATTCAAATTAGCTAATACGTAATTATATCATGCACCGTTTGTCCATGTTAACAAACAATTTCGAAAAACTTGTAATACGTTTTTTATTTGTCTTGATGTAAGTAATCAACTCAGTGATTTTCATGATGATATCTAAAGGTTAAATTTTTTACCCTTTTCACATGAGAAAAAGAATGAATATGCGAATGAATGGGATATTTGGGTCTTTTTCTAAACTTTCTCCTAATGAGATTCTTCAAGGCTTTTTTTCTTACTCAAGACATATTGAGGATACAAAATCAGTTGAGTTTGCTTCTGTTGCAATTTGTTCAACCTTTTTTAATCAAATGACTGGACTATATGATCTGTGAGGTATTTTGAGCTGAAATTCACAGACACATCCTGAGACTTATATTACATATTGTGATAAAGATGCATAATTGGTCTCCTATAAAGGATAAAGGCTGGCATTAAAGGAAATAAAGGAAAAAGTCAATGTAATTTCTAGAATTTTTTCATTGTTTATTTTTTTAGGCAGGTCAATATTTTAGGATAACACACTCATTACACTTATGAACTGTCTGTGTGTCTCTGCTTACTTATAGATTTGCAGAGTACAAATACCTATCAACACAATATTATCAATAAATGTATTCAATGATATAATATGCATTCATGAACAACTTTTAATTTTCATTTGAGACATAAAGGTTTACAAAGGTAAAATAAATGAGATAAACATGAAAACCATTAAGGCTAAGCTGGATAACATTAAGTAGCAACTTGTGGTTAGTTTAGAGAGCTTTGTTATACAAGACATAAAGATAGAGCAGTTTATTGTTGAACACATCCGCATTTTTCCTCTTGTTTAGGAGGCAGAGAATCAAAAACTGCATGATAAACTGAAAGGGCCTATATTACTTCATCTCACATAAAACTCTATATTTCATTGTACAGTTTGTATCACTCCATTTGTATCGACCGTCCACCTTCTCTATGGCACCGCAGTGCTCATTTTCTGCTTGACTTCCTTCCTTCCAGTTTCTCCAGTTTACCACTTGAAGTCCACTGGTCAACAACCAGAGGCGAATCTCTTTGAGTCCCACCCAAACTGGCTCGGTGATATTCCTTCTTTTTAGCTCTCGCTCCGTTTCTATCTGATCGTTCTCAGACTCGATGCGCAGGAGTCCAGAGAAGTTGCAGTCGCAGTAATGCCGAGCGTCCTCCCAGGACATATTCTTCTCACTGACATGAATGAAGCTTTCTGAAGGAAGTAATTATATATATAAAAAAATTAGTTGCTTGTTTTGTTTCATATATACACTTGAATTTTAAAGCATAAAATATTGTGTTAACTTACTGTAGCACAGAGCAGAATAAATACCAATGTTAATTTTGAACCAATATCCTCCGTGTTCATTGTTCTTGCTTGAGAGAAATGTAAAGCATCCTTGAGATGAACTATTCTGTTTGTATTCTGAATATCCACCATCAAACCAATCAAGGCTGTTATTGTACTGGAGGCCGATCCAGAAAGAGTCATTCCCATTCCTTGCTTCCTTCACTCGATCATTTTCCTCTTCATCTCTGATAGTGACTAGATCAGTGTGATTCTTTCTACAATACATCTGAGCCTCAAACCAGCTTCTGTTTTCATGGATTAAACTGTAATTGTATAATTGTTCCCCATGACCTGAATGAATACAGACAATAATTTAACTCACGTGTGGCATTTAGATATTTATAGGATATAAACAGCTCAGGGATCATTACCTTGATCATAACACATGAAGTACTTTTTTGTTGAAGTACAATTGATACAGTCCCATCTTCCATCAGTGTTTATGACACCACAGCATTTTTCCTTGTTAAAAGTTGCGCTGTAATTGGTGAATGTGACAAGCTCACCGTTGGACCATTTACAGCTGCTGGCACCAATCCAACCACTCACACTATTCGTATTATTTTTGAGAATACCAATTAACTTATTATTCTCTTCTTCACCATATATTGTGACGATGTCAGTGTAGTTACTTCTGCAAACATTTCGTGCTTCATTTATAAGCATTTTTGTATCGATCGAGTAGAATCGTCTCAGTCGGCCCGTAGCCGTTGAAAGGGGAACGCCTGAGGACAGATATTCAGTCTTAAGTTAAATATTTAAATATTTGACATATTGAAGAGAATTCATATTTTTCAAAAATATTTACAAGTGAAACTTTAATAAATGGAAATTATAGATTATAGTGCTCACCTTGTAAAATTAAAAATATCTATAATTTCTTAATAAAATAATAAGAATACTTAATGTAGTACTATATTTTCAACATGCATAAACATGTTTGTAAGAGATTTTTTTTTCCATATAAATACCATAATTCTCACCCCAGAGAAGAAGCAGGACAGGTAGAAGTATCATGGTCATGGGATTATTGAATGGTCTGAATCGTATTCATGCAGTGTGACGAAAAATGTTTGTTGTTTGGTCTGTTTGACTGAAAACCAAAAAATATGAGAGAATGCAAGAAATCAAAAATGTCTCAATAATTGCTTATTCATTATGATTCTCTGTTATTAATACAAAGGATAAAAACTTCTTATTTGACATACCAAAACAGAGCAAGAAATTCATAATTGACCAAACAAGCAATGACAGGCAATGCTATCAGATTCAAACAGTCTAGTATAATTTAGGCTAAGTAATAAAAACTGATCATAAAACAGAGAAAGAAAAGATCCGTCTTACCTGTTGAGCAGATCGCTTGCTTGTGCTGAAGGAAGGAAATGCCAGAATTATTTAAAGGAGCAATGTGTGATTTTTAGCGACATCTAGTGGTTCGGTTGCGAGTTTGCACCAGGTTTGCACTAAGGGCTCAGCCCACTGCTCACCCCTCCCTTTCGAAGAAGCTACGGTTGCTAAAACGGGACAAACATCTCGTCGGCTGAGACAGCAGAGAATAGCCAAAGTAAGCCAAGAGTGTGTAACATTGTCACTGTTTCTGTACCACAGTCCATTATAAAACACATCATGAATACTGTTTACAAAGCCATAGTCAGGTGAGGATCAAGGGTTTTAATATATAATTTAATAAAATAATAATAATCAGCTGATTGTCTCACAAACGTAACCAGCAGCACATTTATCCCCACATACTGTACCAACCCCATAATACAGCGAGGGAGCAGCTATATATTTTTTCTAACAGGGTAGTAATAGTTTAGCTGGCTAATATGAGCTGTTACTGTGGCTGAACTGGGACGCGTCCGCATCGCATGAGTCCAAAGGTCGGAACTGCACGCGCTGTTACAATCATGTCATCTCCGCATCCCATAGATCAGAGGTCTCAAACTCGCGGCCATTTGCGGCCCGCGGGATGATATTTTGTGGCCCCCTACTTGATATTAAAGTTTAATGTTAGTGCGGCCCGCCGTTGCGTTTGCCGCGTTTTTTTAAATTATTATTATTTTTATCCCTTATGGGCTACCATATATAGTCTTGTGACAGCTTAGCGTGGGTTTGTTGTCAATAGTTGTCATAGACAACCACGAAGTACAAATATACTGCGCCTGGAAAAAATGAGCGCGTCGCTTCAATTATGAGCGCGCTCGGCGCTTGATGCGCGCCTACGTTTGAAACGTACTTGAGCGTGCAAAATATGTGAGCGCGATATGTGAGCAGGCGAGCTACCACCACCAAATCAGGCCACAGCTACTGATAGCTCGCGAGCGGCGTGTTGAATACCCCTGCTCTAAAACAATGTGAGAATAATCATTTTGAGCTTGTAATAGGGCTGGGCGATATATCGAGTTTGTACGATGTATCGTTATATTTTTTGAAACGATATGGAATGAGGCAATACCGTTTATATCGATACAGTAGTTTGATATGAGCACATCTGAAAAATAGCGGAGGTTGCAGTGTGAGCTGCTGCAGTGAAAGTAGCTAGGCTACGTAGTACAATTTGTCCTAAACATGACACAAGCTTATATTAATTGCGTCAAAATCACTTTGATATAGTTAACAAGTTTAAGGCAGCTTGCCGCCCTGTCAAATGCTCTGACAGACACTGTTGCTGACTGACAAGATATACTTGCGCTGTTTAATGCGTTTGAGATGTGGTGCTTTCCTCAGTGCTTAACTTACATTTCACAGGTATATTCTCCATCTGTAAATGTTAGAAAGTAAAGCAAATATGTCCATTTCACAACAAATATGTCCATGTCAGAAGAGGACGAGTTTCTGCAAGTGAATCTCCGCTAAAATTCATGCTTCCTTGAACGAGCGCCGGCGCGCGCATGCGCGTGAATAGTACTACGTAGTACGCAATAATTCTGACTAAAATAAACATATTGCTAAAATATTTGTTGTTGGTGAAAATAAATGTGCCATGTGGAATTTTAAATCTAAAAGTATATATTTTTAATGAAAGTGAAAGTAATTATAATGGGGTAATCAAATGCAGGCTAATATAATAGTTTGTGCTTTTGTTTTTATTTTCATTTTTAGTTTAGCCTTTAGTCAATATAAAAACAAAAGCTTTTTGCACATAATATATTGCATAGCCTATATTATATTTGTTTCCATATCCTTCAATATCAACATTGTTTGTAGGATATCATTGGGCCGAATGTGAATATATATATATATATATATATATATATATATATATATATATTTAATATAAAGATTTTCTTTATCTAAATAGAAAACGTAGAAAGTACCGAGATATATATCGTATATCGCCATTTGACCAAAAAATATCGAGATATGATTTTTTGGCCATATCGCCCAGCCCTAGCTTGTAATATGTGTTGTGTCTGAACGCGTTCAATGAACGATAGTTAATGAACTCGTTCATATTTTGGGCGAACGTGAACTGAACGTAGCCTACTGTATTACTGCCTGATGAACGTTACAGTGAACTCGTTCATTCAAATGGTTGTGAACCGAGGAGCCGTCGTAAGATCATTTAAAAGGCTTTTATGAGGTTGGTGAGGATGGGAAAATCTTACATGTCTGTGCAAACTTTGCCCGTCGATAAAATGATTGTTATCTGTGGTTGTGTATGGGTTGTGGCAATAATAATAGCCTAATAATAAAAAAAGAAGCTCGCAGCAACATATGGGAAAAAAAAGAACTAGTTCATTTTAAAATTTGTGAATTGAACCTTGAACTAGTTCATGTAATGGTTGATAAGAAGGTTTGCTTTGATATGTGCAAAGTCAGTAATTTGCCTGAGACACTATACATGTGTAGAAAGAATTATTTGTATTTCAAAAGCAGTAATTGTTTTTCTAAGTATAATAAAAGGAAATGTGCCTTTTGGAAAAAAACAACAACAATATAATAGTGTTGTATAAAGAAAATAAAAAGCAAATATGACTATCATCACAACAAAGATGTTGTGTATAAGAAAAAGACAAAGAAAGTTTGTAAAATTAACTTGAACTGTCAGAAGGACAGCTCATGAAGAACCAATCAAGTACAGAAAGGAATGTTCAAATTCAGAGGAACAGTTCAGAAGAAACGTTAATAATAAAGATTGAGAAGATTGGATCAGTTGTGCTCCATTTTTGGAATACTTAAATACATTTTTTTAATTTTTTGGAATACTTGATGCGGCCCAGCCTGACCCAGACTCTATTTCCAGCGGCCCCCAGTTCATTTGAGTTTGAGACCCCTGCCATAGATACTATTTACTACACACAATAGGCTTTTTTTCTCTGATTTTGAAAAATCTTCGCGATCGACTTTAGTGATAAAAGACTTTAGTAAAAGTCTCTATCGACGGGTTAGTGATTCCTGTAACGTACTGTTTTACGGTCAATGACATGAATACTAATCATCAGCTGTCTCACGAACGTAACAGCACATCTATCCCCAACATAACAAACCCATAACACAGCGAGGGAGAACTAAGTTACATGAAACAATCCCAACTACATATTTTACACCACTCACAAGGGAAAAGTCACTACTCACGGAGTGTAAGGCTAGCTTCCAGCTTTCCGCTAATTCTCTTTCAAGTGATGAAACGCGTTCTGTAGCACTGTGTGTTCGCGTTCGGCTACGGTAGGAATATGACGTCACAACATGGCGACCTTCATAGAAGGGGATTCCCGCGGTTATGGAGCTATTAATGTCTCATTCTAAGGTAATAAAAACATTACGGTTAATTAAGTTAGTTCTCTATACACCACTGAAAACATAGTTATGGATGTCATATTGCATTTCTGTTAATAGATACTCAACTTTGTTACACATTGCACCTTTAAATCATCCCATAATTTTGGGACGGGCAAACTTAATCTGATAACACTATATATAACAAGATTATTGATTATGTACTGTTTCACAATCACGAAAAAGAAGTGTACTTCAAGTTAATTTTATAAAGTACTTAAGTAATGTTAGTTCATAATTACGTTTCTCATTTGTATTGCAAGTGAACTTGGGTAGTAGTTTACTATTTCAATACTTGTAGCAAATGTTTTGTTAATGAAGTGTACTCTCAGTAAACTACTAGTTTAGTAGTTTTATACTACAAGTTTACTTATAGTTACTTATAGTTTACTATTTTAACACTAGTAGTAGACCTCTAATGTTTAAATGTTATTTTTTATACTTGAAAATTACCTTTAACTACTTTAATTTAAAAACATATTATTAGCTTCATGCATTCTTTTTTTTAATCAACACTTGAATGTTGGTAAGTTTAATAATGAAAGGCAACATTTTAAACAAAAAAGCTGAGGAGATCTCATCCGCCTAAGTCCTGCACGTGTTAGTAGAGAATAACTTTATATCACAAGGCTTGCTTTCATTATTTTTGGGAAATTTGTAAATAAACATGAAGCCTTAGTCAAATATTAATATCACAAATATTAACATCCGTAATGTGTCTTTATTCAAACACCCTGCAATTTACATTTACGTGCACTGAAGCACTATTTATTTAACACGTAAAATGGAAATGCCACCCATGGGGCAATACCACCTATGGGGAAAAATGTAAAATAAAAATAAAAATTATAACAGTCATTTGAGTGTCTTCATAAGTAGAATCATGATTGTAAAGTCTTTAATCATGTTTTATGAATTATCAAAACAACTGTATTAAGAGTGATATCAATGAGTTCCAGTGAATCTTATTTAGTGAATGATCAACTTTCAAACAAGTCAAACAGGTCTGTTTGCCATAATTCACATAAATTTGGGACTTACAGGAACTTTTCTCAATAAAATTCCCCCCAAAAATCCCAATATGTACAAAATTAGGAATTATGGATCTATCTATGGCACACTATTATGCTGCTTACTGCATTGGTTTTCTTTTAAAGGTTTGAGGTCTTGTCTGTTTCTAAACTTCAATTCTTTCTCGCCTCCTTTTATTATATCTCTGCCAGATAATTTACGTATGAAATTCATCAAGGTTTGGAATAGGCTCCATTTGGCCAGGCCAAGGTTTGTCTCCCTGAAGAATACGTACCGAACAGACTTTCTGTTTTTTGGAACCCAACCAAAGTCACTAATGTATTCATCATCAGATAATAAGAAAATTAGTTATGTGGAAAAATAACATTTTTTGTGTCCAGGTGAGATAACATGCTGTTATCTTCTAAACAGACGTCATCATGTCCATCGAGTCTATAGGTGTTTGTTTGGTGTCTCTGTTTGTGTTTCAGGGAGATTTCGAGATAATTTAGCTGGAACTCAGGGAAATTTGTTTTCAACTGAAAGCTAGACTTGTGGTCAAGATCGCCTAAACCGAGACCAAGACACTACCAAGACCAGAGAGTATCGAGACCAAGACAAGAGCAAGACCAAGACCCAGACCAAGTCGAGACCAGGACCAGGTCGAGACCGAGGCCAAGACCAAGTTGAGACTAAGACTGAGACCAAAACAAGACCAAGACGGAAACCAAGTCAAGACCGAGACCAAGACCGAGACGAAGTCGAGACCAAGTTGAGAACAAGTTGAGACCAAGACCAAGTTGAGACCAAGACAAGACCGAGAACAAGACCAAGACCAAGTCGAGACCAAGATAAGACCGAGACCAAGACAGAGACGAAGTTGAGACCAAGTTGAGAACAAGTTGAGACCAAGACCAAGTTGAGACCAAGACAAGACCGAGAACAAGACCAAGACCAAGTCGAGACCAAGATAAGACCGAGACCAAGACCGAGACGAAGTCGAGACCAAGTTGAGAACAAGTTGAGACCAAGACCAAGTTGAGACCAAGACAAGATCGAGAACAAGACCAAGACCAAGTCGAGACCAAGATAAGACCGAGACCAAGACCGAGACGAAGTTGAGACCAAGTTGAGAACAAGTTGAGACCAAGACCAAGTTGAGACCAAGACAAGACCGAGAACAAGACCAAGACCAAGTCGAGACCAAGATAAGACCGAGACCAAGACCGAGACGAAGTCGAGACCAAGTTGAGAACAAGTTGAGACCAAGACCAAGACCAAGTTGAGACCAAGACAAGACCGAGAACAAGACCAAGACCAAGTCGAGACCAAGATAAGACCGAGACCAAGACCGAGACGAAGTCGAGACCAAGTTGAGAACAAGTTGAGACCAAGACCAAGTTGAGACCAAGACAAGATCGAGAACAAGACCAAGACCAAGTCGAGACCAAGATAAGACCGAGACCAAGACCGAGACGAAGTTGAGACCAAGTTGAGAACAAGTTGAGACCAAGACCAAGTTGAGACCAAGACAAGACCGAGAACAAGACCAAGACCAAGTCGAGACCAAGATAAGACCGAGACCAAGACCGAGACGAAGTCGAGACCAAGTTGAGAACAAGTTGAGACCAAGACCAAGACCAAGTTGAGACCAAGACAAGACCGAGAACAAGACCAAGTCGAGACCAAGATAAGACCGAGACGAAGTTGAGACCGAGACCGAGGCAAGACCAAGACCGAGACCAAGTCGAGACCAAGACCAATAGAAATAGAAATATGTAAAATAGAAATATGTAATCACTGATATTTAACAAATGAAGATAAAACCCTGAAAGAAATGAGCTGTAAGAGCAACAGCAGCAAACCAACAAAACTGAAGATCAATTCATGACACAGGTCAGATAACAGTGAATATTATTCATCTTGAATAAATAAATGAGCTTTAAGGCTCATCAAACATCACGAGTTTCAGAGTAGACGAGAGGAGCTTCAGTCAGGAGTCCATGAGACTCTCTGAGGAGTTTGAGGATGTTTGGTTATTACAAAAACTAGTTGACTGACCAAGATCACATGAGGCTTTTAGTCAGCTGGGGTTGTTTTCTGTGTTTGCCAGGTTTAAGACAAAATCTAAGACAAACTTCTACAGAAAAAAAACCCATGACAGAAGACAGACCAGTAACTCAGTGGTTTGAGAGTCACACCTTTATGAGGAGATTGGTGGTTTGAATCTCACTCTGAAAAACTTTCTTTGTTTTTGACTGAATAAATCACACAAAACAAAAAAAAAGCTAGTCCTGTGGATGTGCCAGTGGCTCAGTGGTCTGAACATTAGTATTTGACATGGACAATCCTGTTTTGAATCTCCTTTAAGATAAGTTTAGCTTCACTGATTTTTAATGAATGAAGAAAAAAAAGAGAGAGAAAGGTAGATAATTGAGAAAGGAGCAGTGGAGCAGTGGTCTAAACAGCCGATCTTGGTGTGCATAATCTGGTTTTGAATCTCTTTCTGGTGTTTCGTTTCATTGTTTTTTCAACAAATAAAAAAGACAAAATTACCAAAAATAGAGAGGTTGCGGTTAAAGTGCCAGTGGCACAGTGATCTAAACATTAGATTTTGGCATGGGTAACCCAGGTTTGAATCTCTCTCTTGATGTGTTTAGTTTCATTGGTTTAACAAATAAAAAAGACAAAATTACCAAATATAGTCGAGCAACTGTGAAAGTGGCTCAGTGATCTGAACGTTAGATCTTTATGTGGGCTTGCCAGGTTTGAATCTCTCTCTCTCTCTTGAGGTGTTTAATTTCATTGCTTTTTCAACAAATAAAAAAGACAAAATTACCAAAAATAGAGGAGTAAGGGTGAATGTGTCAGTGGCTGAATGGTTTGAGCGTTAGATCTTGGCGTGGGTAACCCAGGTTTGAATCTCTCTCTTGAGGTGTTTAGTTTCATAGGTTTTTATTTTTTTTGTTTTTGTTTTAAAAAAGACAAAATTACCAAAAATTGGTAAGTAAGACTGGAAGTGCCAGTGGCTCAGTGGTCTGAGTGTTAGATCTTGGCATGGGCAACCCAGGTTTGAATCTCTCTCTTGAGGTGTTTAGTTTCATTGGTTTTTCAACAAATAAAAAAGACAAAATTACCAAATATAGTGGAGGAACTGCGAAAGAGCCAGTGGCTCAGTGGTCTGAACATTATATCTTCGCATGGGCAACCCAGGTTTGAATCTATCTCTTGAGGTGTTTAGTTTCATTGGTTTTTCAACAAATAAAAAAGACAAAATTACCAAAAATAGAGGGGTAAAGGTGAAAGTGCTAGTGGCACAGTGATCTGAACATTAAATTTTGGCATGGGCAACTCAGGTTTGAATCTCTCTCTTGAGGTGTTTAGTTTCATAGGTTTTTTTTTTTTTTTTTTTTTTTTTTTTAAATACAAAATTACCAAAAATTGGTAAGTAAGACTGGAAGTGCCAGTGGCTCAGTGGTCTGAGTGTTAGAGCTTGGCATGGGCATCCCAGGTTTGAATCTCTCTCTTGAGGTGTTTAGTTTCATTGGTTTTTCAACAAATAAAAAAGACAAAATTACCACAAATAGAGGGGTAAAGGTGAAAGTGCCAGTGGCACAGTGATCCGAACATTAGATCTTGGTAAGGGAACCCCAGGTTTGAATCTCTCTCTTGAGGTGTTTAGTTTCATTGATTTTTCAAAAAATAACAAATAAAATTACCAAAAATTGGTAAGTACGAGTGGAAGTGCCAGTGGCTCAGTGGTCTAAGCGTTAGATCTTGGCATGGGTAAGCCAGGTTTGAATCTCTCTCTTGACGTGTTTATTTAAGGGGGGAGTATTTTACAAACCTGTTCCAGGAGCCACACCAACATTGCACATCCTGGAAGTCTTCCTTATCTGACCCCTATATGTCTGGTTTTGGAGTCTCTGCTAATGAGCTGATGAGTTGATTCAGGTGTGATTGATTAGGAAGAGTTGGAAAATGTGTTTCGTTGGTGTTCCTGCAGGGACAGAGTTACGAAACACTGATCTAGAAATTACTTCAAATCAGGTATGAGGACACCGCAACATACAATACATACATGGATTAACAATACACTTTAAAATAGAGCATAATTTGAAAGCTTAACAACTGAATGTTCAAGAAACCACATCATAGATATAAACAAAATGCATTTTTATGTTATTAAACAGAGTAGAGATCATTCAGTGTTTATGTGAACAGGGTTAATAATAATGAAGTCCAAGAGTAAGAGCACTCTAAAGGTTACTTATTTATTTCTAAATATGAATATAAAAATGATTTACTTACAACATTCAAAGAAGACCTTCCTCTGGTAGATTGCATATTGGCTGTCATAATCTTACATCACATTCTCATCCAATGGGATTACTGCTTGTAAAATAGTCCAGCCCACTACTGAGTGATTAAGCTAATAAGCTTCTTACAAACGTCATCAGTCATAACATATCTAGAGAGCGCAAGCAACAATGTAATGTACTGTTTGAAAAATAAAAACCTCTGTGGAGAAAACAAGATGTTTAATTTACCCGAAAATGAAAATTATGTCATTAATGACTCAACCTCATGTCGTTCCAAGCCCGTTCATTTTAGATTTAGTCCGAGAGTTTTCTGTCCCTCCATTATAAATGTATGTCCGGTATACTGTCCTTGTCCAGAAAGGAAATAAAGACTTCAGCAGCGTCACTGAACGCGGATCCACAACAGAACCGGAAGACAACACAATGCTGAATAAAGTCGTAGTTTTTGTTATTTTTGAACCAAAATGTATTTTCGATGCTTCAAAACATTGTAACTAACCCACTGATGTCACATAAATACTTTGATGATGTCTTTATTTTCCTCTCTGGTACATACATTTATAAATGGAGGGACAGAAAGCTCTCGGACTAAATCTAAAATATCTTAAACTGTGTTCTGAAGATGAACGGAGGTCTGACGGGCTTGGGACGACATGAGGGAGAGTCATTAATGACATCATTTTCATTTTTGGGTGAACTGTCAACATCTTGCATATCATCACATACCACGGCTACTTGTTAGAAAAAGTAGATTGTCACTGAAAAAGCTGAATATGTAACTATGGCTAGCTATAGGTAGATTAGAAGTAATTAAACTTTCATTTTCTATTTGTAATTTTTAATTAGTCATCCACCTCTGACATGTTAAGTAAAAGAGCCTGTATAATTGCCTCAGGGATCCTTGACCTGAATGCTGAAAAAAAAAAAAAAATACTCGTCTTCGGTCGTCTACATTAATCTGGATTTGAAAACTGAGTTTTTGTTTAAAATGCTCTCCATCAACACTAGCATGTTCCAAAAGTTTATGTTCCACACTAAAACATCGGAAAACGCTAGCGCATGAAGATGATACAGAGAGAACAAGACAATTAAGTTACCGCGCAATTCTTCTAACAGGATCATTTTATTTAGCGAAATATCTCAGCATTCACTGATGCGCATCAGGACGCTCTCACTCACCATATGTTTGCTCTTAATAAACACAACTGCTCTCATGTTTTGCCGCAGGGCAGCGAATGCCAGTGAATTTCCTGTCATCTTTGCAGGACTGTGATATGAAGAGTGTGCAAAGTACTTTATCAACTGTGTGAAAGTGAGTAGCACATAACAGTCTCAATAACATATGTACCTATGGGTTCAATATGAGTCACATGAATATGAGTCATATTTTCAAATACCTCAGTTTTCACAGTCCACATACAGTGCTTTCAAAAAGCGTAATTTTCGTTGCTAAAACGCCTTCTCAATGTGGACTGAAGGCCAAAGCGGTTGCATTTTCAAAGGAAAATGTATTAGTGTGGACAAGGCCTTAGCAGGCACAGACAACAACTTGTGTTTCACTCTGATGGGTTACCTTGAACAGATACCAGCACAAGAAAGTACTCATTTTCTGACATTTTAAAGTGGGACAAGATGTTTTCTCTGTTGATGCTTTTTCTTTTCTTCAGGTGAAATAAAAAAACACTTATCAATGCAAGACCACAGCTACAACGGCCAGCTCTCATAGTGAAAACAAAAATTGAGTATTTCCTTTAATAACTTCCATAAATTATAAAATGGTAATTGGGAGTGATCCACTGAGAATTATTACACACTTAATTTTGATTAAATCTAATTTACTTCCAAATAATCAATGGAACAAAACCCCAAAATGCGGCCTAAACAGTTTAATAGTCTGAATTCAGTCAAATTTACCCAGTAAATTGCTAATCGTGTCTGTCACTCTGCATGAAACTTTCACACGTTGCAAGGCTTTATGTCTTATTTTAAACAAACTATTATTGCCTATTGGTTCAACATCCATTTAAAAAAAAAAAAAGATGTGAATTAAGAGCATGTTCAACATATGTTTTTCTGAACAAAAAAAGCGCATTGCTTACTTTCCATTCAAACTTACATAAAGGTAAATTATAAATTAAAATGATTGTGACGAATGTGAAGGGGTAGGTTTTTAAACAAGAAACCTAACTTCAATTGAGATGTCCTTCAAGATAGCTAACTTTGATCAATATCCAGGTCATGGGGTGGAGGACGGAGAAGCGAAGAAATGAGGAAGCATCAGTTTGAGTACTGAGAAGCACCCAGTGAGCATCGATATTCTGGTTTTCATAGTATATTGTGGGACTTTTTAGAGAGCGAACATTTCAGTGCACTGGTAGGATGTTGCAGTTTAGACAGCCTTAAAATGGCTGACTCTCTGATCAGTCCCCTGACTACTGATTGAGACGCACCCATACTGTTTTTTGTCAAATATATAGTACGTATGTGATTTCGGACGCAGCCCATAACTGGTTAATAATGACAGTCACGTGCCACGACCTACTGGCATACCAAAAGAAATCACTGGATCGTTGTACGTCGAAATTGACATACACTTTAACTAGCTTATGTTGTCATTTTTGTTAATATCTTCATTATTAACGGTAGTAGTAGCAAAAAATCAGCCAAAAGCACATTTATTATTCGAGTCTAAAACCTTTTAAATAAATAGCAAATTACATTTTAACCAATCACAACATGGAGATCATCAGTTTGATTCACTTCTTTTGAGAGAGATGGCACAATTCACTTGTTAAAGATGAAAAGATAAAATGTGATGAAACAATATCTATATACAGTATATATATATATATATATATATATATATACATTTACAAGGCAGGAATAAACACTGATGCTAAAGTGAGAGTTTGGGGAGGGAATTGAGAGAAAATATGTGACTATTAAAAATAGTGTAATTTAATAGTGTAAAATAGTAAATTTTATTAATTTAAAAATAATTCATAGGTTTAAAAGAGCTCACAAGATCACACGTAAGCTTTGTTTAAAATCAGTATACATTATGTGTATACATTTTAAATGGAAAATATCGAATTAATTATTAATTAGTATAATAATATGAATATATCAAAATACATAATTGCAGTTAATATAATAAAATATAGCCTAGCCTAATAAATAACCAGCAGCAAAAGATGGACAATTTTGTCTCTAAATTTTCCCCCACTATAAACTGCTTTAATTTTGAGCAGGAGATATGCGGGAGTGGCTTTTTGCATCAGATGTCACTTTGCTCAAAGTGTTTATTTAATAATTTGTCCAGATTTGGTTTGCGATCAGATCTCTAGTCTAACCTGCTCCAGAGAAGGTAGCGCTTCCCATATGCATAATAAAAGTCTCATGCTCGTGTAGTGTAAGTAAAAAAAAACAGTCCACAATGGCTGAGCTCGAAAAAAATAATAATTTTAAACTTACCTGCATAGTTGAAATAGACTTCAAGCAACAGGCCTCAAACTGTCAAAAAGGACGTGTTGTCGTCAGGCAAGACCAAGACGCTGACGTTGAAGACGTGCGCGCTCACTGGCAGAAGCGCGGGAGTTGAACTTGAAGGAAATCACCTCAGTTCAGTTGAGGAGAAGATGTGTCGTCGTCGAGACGGTGTTTTTGCTTCGTCGCGATCAAATGTACCCCCTGTGATTAAAGTAAGCCCATTACAGTTCTTATATTTGACCACAACACATTTTTTTTAAGGTAAGTTGAAAAATGTTTCTCCAGTTTCACACGTTTTGGAGGCAAGTGTCGAATCATAGTCGTCGTCAAGTTCACAGTATATGGCATGTCATGAACACGACAAAGGTTTATGGTGTATTAAGAAATGTAACTTGCTGTAATGTTGATACATATTGTACATTTGTCATATTTGACAGTATAGTTACGCGTCAACAGGCGGGAAATAAATCCGCGTCTCTTTTGGGCGTGTCAGCAAAATATAAGAGAGTGTAACGTTATAATTGCTTTTACTCGGACTTGGACAATGAAATGATCGTATAGCCCTAGCTGCTACGTATTCCATTACAGAAAATGCTAACTGTAGCTATTTCTAAATGTCAATAAAAATGGGTCAGTGACGTGCTGCACTGATTTGCACTTCCAGGAGTGCAAATCATTAATATATAATTTATATATTAATATATAATAAATATTATATATTAATATAAAATAGGTTTAAAATTATATACATGTTTTAATCGCACATCATCTGTCCTCCTCACTGTTCTTAATTGTGTGAGATTTCAAAAATAGGTAATTTTTAGACTATTAATGTGGTCAAATGTCATACGGTCAAACGGAATTCACTTAAAGTTATTTAAGACAATTGTATTTAAAATTATTAAAAATGTTTAAAAATGATAACATTTTTCAAGTCTTAAGATAAGCATATTAAAGTATCAGTAAGATAGTCCTTTCAGAAATGTCATTAGTATCTAAAACAAATTGTTCCGCAAAAACACATTTTCCCTATGTCATACGGTAAAACAAAGTTTAGAAGCCATTTGGGAACTGAATATTAATGACTTAAGTCATGTGAATTTTGATGACATCTCTCAGAGGACCCCTGAAGACCAGCCAAGTTGAAGGCAAGTTTCAGATTTTGCTCCTACATTTGGGGTAATTTCACCTTTTCCAAGTGTGTTGCCATGTGTCACACATTTGGGTGTCATATGGTCAAACGTCAAAAAAGGGTTTAAAACATTTCAATTTTGAAAAAATATTTATTTACAGGTGAAATATAAAGTTTAAAAGTCAAGGTAAAGGGTAAAGATGGAAGGAGGTGGCTAAGCAACTGCCTGTTATAAATGACACAGCACAAAAATGTCATAAGGGCAAACAAAAAATGTCATACAGACAAACGATTTTACCATATGACATGTTGTTATACCATATTATTTCTTAATTGTTATATCACATATATAGTTTGTACGACTACTATGAATTAATATTAACATGTATAATATATTTATGCCTATTTTAAGCATTTTTTTCACATTATTACAGATGCCTCTTTCTAGTAAGGAGAGGGGTGCATGTTTCCGTGCAAAGCTAAGGGCAGATCCTTCAGCTAGAGAGGAGAACCCAGCCAAGAGGAGGGAAAGGTATAACTGTGAGAATATATGATGCCAGTAATGTTAGGATGTGCCAGTTTAGTCAGTATAGGCAGTATCTTATCTATAGGCCTGAGTTGAAGTTAGCATCACAATGTTTCTGGAAAGTGGCTTCGTATACAGTGGGGCCAAAAAGTATTTAGTCTCTCGTAGTTGAATTGTACCTATGATGAAAATTACAGACCTCTATCATCCTCACACTCTCCTCTAACTAGGAGAACTTGCACAATCAGTGGCTGACTAAATACTTTTTGGCCCCACTGTAGATATGTTATTCACGTGTGTGTGTGTTTATCTCACTGTTGTAAATCTGACTGATATTGTCATGTTTTACATATAGCACGTCCCATGTGTTCCTTGTACTGAAAGAGAGTTGAGTTGACTAAAAGAAATGTTTGTGTTGGGAAATATATTCTACTGTTAAAAAAAGGTTCACTTGAGATGCCTGTTTCTTTGAAATCATTTTGAATTGGCCTGCATCAATTTATTACATTAAAAATGCAATGAAACATTGAAGTTGTACTATGTCATACGATAAAACAAAATATGTCATATGGTAAAACATTGAATTTTAAAAGAAATAAAAATAGATATTTTGTTTGTTTACAGGGTTCATGAAAATAATGGAGGAGAGCTAGTATGATATACATATATATATATAACTTCAAGGCATTTTGACTAATTTCTTGCAAAAAAATAGAACAAATGTCCATAGATGACATGCTGTGGTTGTTAAAAAACAAAATATCTATTTTTTGTGGTGTAGGTGGTTATATTTTGCAACTTGTTATATAATACTTACAGATCAACTATTACATTCCTGGTTGTTTTTAACTGTGTCATGAATATCAAATTTAATTTATTCCTAAAAATCACTTCGTTTTACCGTATGACATTTTCAAGGACTGTATACAAAGAAACACATTAAAATGCCATATATTGTTATTTTTTATAAAGGGCACTAATAAAAACAAAAAAATAGACACATAGATTTACACAAAAAATGCTATATTTAATTTGTCCTTTCATTTTTGTTTTATTTACTGTTTTGAAATTCTAAAACGTCACTGACCCAAATACATTCGGTATCATTGTAATACAATTGTAATTCAAACTTACATTTACGACTCATTAAATCATGTTTAATTTGGACTTCTCTGTTCATGCTCTTTTAGGAGATCCCCATAGACTTCCATTATATGACTGACAGACAACAACGGTTTGACCTAAAAATATAAAAATTGAAAATACAGCGGAAACAAAGACACCTACATCTTGGATGCCCTTGAGGTAAGCTAAAACATATCCAAAATTAATTTCAAAGTGAATTATCCCTGGACCCCCCAAAACACCTTAGACCCCAGAGGGTTAATGGTGTGAAGTACAGTTGATTTTACTGTAGGCTTTAATGTGTTCTAAACAGTGATCAGTCATTTTTTTATTGCTGGAATATTGTGCTGAAACCCAGCAGTGCCCAGGTCACGTACTTTTTTTTAAATTTATTATTATTTATTTATTTGACAGGGACAATGCAAACAAACATAGTGTCAAGATCAAGCATGTCACTGAAGTTTTGCATATAAAGTTTATAGCTATAGCTAATTTTCAACTCCTGTCCCTGGATTTTGCGGGTTTGCTCATTGAGAATAATGGGAAAAATGCTTTTTTTTTTTTTTTTTTTAATCGAACGCTTAATTGTTACATCTTTATCTACTAGTTCACTGCTACCTTCAGTGTGTTCAGAATTTTCTAGTTGTACAAGATCTTAATTTATCCAAATTGAACCATGTCCCATCAAATTTGTAATTAAACCGCTAAACAAAGCGGGTCGGCCATCTCTCTTTTCGCCCTAAGGCAGTCTCATCTGAGTTTCCATGCCTTTAAATGTCAATGCAAGAGAACTCCTTTAAAAATTGAAAAAGTCCATTACCAGTGACATTTCAACATGTGTGTGCAACACATTCAGAATAGATGAGTCTGTCTAACTATATGCAAACCTCCACAGATCTCTTGTGTGTAATTGGATTTTTTTTTGCATGTGTGTGTGTGTGTGTGTGTGTGTGTGTGTGTGTTCCTTACATTACTGTAAACCATATGTCTGGTGTCATATCCATAGTCACAATTCTGCCTTGATTGTAGGCACCAGGATGATTCATGAAAGATCAGAAAGTCCTCATTCATTTAATGCATTTTAGTTTTATGTGTAAATGTCATTGTGGACTGGGTGGAAAGGGGTCATCTACCATTATGTTGAATGTGAATCCTTCTTCATACACTACCAGTTTTTGTCAATGACTGATATGTAAGTTGAGTAGAAAGAATCGCAAGTCAAATGCATAAGCATTTTTCTTTTTAAATTAGGGCAGGAATCCATAGTGTTTAAATGTCAAACTCTATAAAGAAATAAGAGTAATATTTTCTAGTTGGTTCAATGTTCAGTTTGATTCTTTGCTTAAATAGATCCTTGACTTTTGATCGACTACACATGTTCAATAATACTGCCAAATGACCTTCTGACTTAACTGGTCAAGACCCAAGCAATTAGTAAATCTCTTTCTGTAAACCTTATAGTAATGCACAGCATGGGTAATATAGCTGTGAATCTTGTAATGTATTCCTTTATAATCCCCATTCATTATATCAAGACTGATGTGCTTGTAATAAGTTGTCAGAAGCTTTTGGAACTAGGATATGAAACCTTTATCTACTTCAGGGTCTTGATCGACTCCATTAAAATGGAAACTTCAGGCAAATACAAGCATGCTGTCGGATTCAGATGACTGGCAGCCAATTACTGAAAAAGTAAGAATGCAGAATCTATAGAGTATGTTTGCTCTGAATATGACAGAATACAAGTTACATGTTATGAAACCAAATGGAGCCATTTACCCAGTCCTACCTCTATTTTCTGTCATGCTGACATGACTTTTCCCATATAACCCTGTATCTGATCCTGAAGGTTATTACAAGAATTGTAAACACTTTCCTGGTTTTGTATCGTTTAGTGTCGTTCAGAGGCAGGCTCACTCAAGATTCTCTCCAGGGACACTTGAGATGAGATACAAAAACAAGTGACAAGCCTGAGCTTAGCAACTGTATAGCACAGTATTTGATAAATGGATAAAACAAGCACATCTGAAATCACTCAGACAAGATCCTCCAAGGAATATCACAGATGTGTTAATTCTAGTTTTGGTAAATAAAATTCTCCCACATCTTTATTTTATTTTTGTGGGAGGGCAGCAGTGTCTTGTGAGGAAAGTGCAGAGGTCAGAAGTCACATCTTTGCAACAACAAAAACGCGAGTAAAGATCTGTAGGATGCTTCAATATGCGTGTTTTAAACCTCTTGTTTTTTTTTTACTGATGGATTATCCCCCCCCCCCCCCCCCCCATTGTACATTTTAACAACAAAACACTCTAAAAAATTGAAAAGAATTGTTCATGTTTAACATGGTACAGTGTGATTTTTATATCAGAGAGAGTTTACACAAACACTCTGATTTTGGGGCTGTTTGGGCGAGGTCTTTTGAAATGTTGTCTCTTTGAAGCCTACCCTTGTGTGACCGTACGACCACAAATTGATTTCCAGTGAATCGCACGGACGAATCACTGTCCTGTTCCTGCTTCACCTTCCTAACCTCATTTCAATCATAATATTGAGCAAAGCATTTACTATTGTGCACAGTTCTTCCAAGGCAGTGTTATATTGAAATTCTCCCGCAATTAAATAACACAGACTTTAACGTTTTGTCGATAATGTTAACTTCAACGTTAAAACGGTTTGTCGATAATGTTACTTGCTTAAGAAATGTATCTTTTATTAATTGCATGTACATTTAGAAACCACTTATAACACCTTAGCAAGTTTAGAGGAACACCCTGATAACCATCCTAACTTTTTGGTTGTGAAATCTACTCAACACTCGAATTGTTTATACAAAATGTTCCTTTAATGTAGCTCAACTGACCAACTGGCCAATTGCCAGGAACACAAATGGATAAATGTAAATGTAAAAATAATTTCATGTATTAAAATTAGGTATGCAAATTATCGATTACTTCATTAATCATTAGTTTATCAACCTTATCGATCGATTAACGATTAACTGAAGCGCCTATTTTCCTGGGAATGTAAAATTCTCATGGTATCACTATCAATTTAACATAAAAAGCTAAATATTGCTTATAAACTGAATAAAACTGCATGTTATATTGCTCAATTGATGTCTGGATAGGTCACAGAATAATGGCATTTATGTAGTTTAACAAGATTAACAAGAAAATTAAAAACAACTTGTAATGATTGGAAATAAGGTGTGGCCCCTTTAAGAGCTGCGCGCTCCCTGTTGAACTATCGTCAGTATTGTATTGTATATGGCGTGCGCCTTGAACACCCCTTGTTGCTGTCTATGCGAAGTGAACACACCATTTATGAAAGTGTGACAGACGGTTAGATAGTTTCCCGGGAAAAATAACAAACCGGGAGGCGTTTGGGAGATGGGGCTAAAAAACGGGAGAAACCCGGGAAAACGGGAGTGTTGACTAAGTTATTGTTAGAATACAGCTGGATTTTCGAGGTTAGCATGCTGTATAGCTGCTAGTCAATATCGATGCACTCCACTCCGTTTTGACCACCTCATGTTTGGTTTCTTTTTTCCCGCCTCAAGTTTGTGTCGACATTTGTCACGTTCGCAATGTTCAATTAGCCGACAGTTAATTTAATTTAATCGAGTAAATTCTTGTCGACAATTAATCGATAATCAATGTAACAATAAATGTAATTGCATTATAGAGAAAACCTGTTGATTGCAGTTCATACCATTAATATTTTGGTGTACCTTCCTAACTTTTCCCCACCATACTTCTTTCTAACAAGTGTGTTTTGTCCAGCTAGGTGTGAAATATGCCCGAGACTGAAGCAGAATTTAAAGAAGGGCTTTTGAGCAGCTTTTCCTCATTAGAGGATGCACCGCATGGTGAAAAGAGTCCTGTAGCAGCGCCACTGGTGTTCCTCTTGTTTATTCTTTTACCCAGCACTCTGACAGAGAGCTTGGCATGCTCTGTTTGTATGTGGAAGAAAGATTAGGTCCCTTTTCTTGCCTTTTCCTCAGCTCCTGTGGTTGCTTTCAGAATGTAGTGGAGAATTTAGAGCACAAACTGCATCTCCTCTTGAATATAAATTGCTATTCTCTGAATTTTTAAAGGAGGGAGAAAGAGATAAATAAATCTCATTTTCTGTCCCAGCAGAGTTTCCTCTGCTCAACTCCATTTGTGTTTTCCCCCCCTGGCCTTACCTTGGCACCGAGGAAATTTAGATAGAGCTCCCCTTGATGCATTGGTGTAGTTCACCCTAAAATGAAAATTCTGTAATTTACTCAACCTTTCTCATCTTGTTCCAAACCTGTATGATTTAGTTTCTTCTGCAGAACACAGATTAAATATGTCTCTCTTAGCCAATATAGTGTTGTTTTGGACCCCATTTACTTTCATTATGTGGATAAAAACAGTCTTTAAATTCTGTGGCCTTGTTACTCTGTCAATAGGTGTAATCCTAGTTGTTACTATTTTTTATTAAACAAGTTGATAGCTAAATAAAAACTCTCTGGAGACTTTTCCGTAGAGACTGGAGATTCAGTGAAGCTAGAGAGAGAGAGAGTATGTACAGCCTCCTCAATGACTCTTAGCTCAAATAAAGAGAATACAACTTTAATAACTTTTCATGAATATGTCCAGTAATCGCATACATAGATTAAAATTACCCTTTTATTAAATTATTAGATGGGAGAATGTAATCCCTACATAAACTAAAGGTCATCCTTTATATTTTTCGAATTTACAGAAAATCTCTCTTATCACTTTTAAAATATAGCTTTTTAAAATTAAGATGTCAAAATTGAACGTTTTATGAAAAAACCTACGCTATCTCACGACCAATTCGTACGAGTGATTCAAAAGTGGCTAATTCTTACTAATTCATACGACCTCACTCGTACGAATTTGTACACTTTTGTCTAAACCCATGTGACTGTTATGTTTAGGGGCGGGGTCAGGGGTAGGTCATTCGTCCGATTTCATACGAATTGGCTAATTCGTAAAATATGTACGATTTAGCAAAATCGTACTAATTCGTACGAGTGAGGTCGTACGAATTGTTACGGATTAGCCACCTCGGAAAATTCGTACGAATTCCCGTGAGATCGGGTTGGAAAAAAACCTCTTGCGCCTAAAGGGTTAACCAAAGGTTGAAACAAGCCAAATGTAAACAGGCCAATATGTGAAAATATGAGGTCTGCTCTGAGTGAATTAGAGGCTGATTCACAAAGCCGGAAGAATGAAGAACCAGAAAAGTGTCATGGTTGAGAATTAGAGAAGTCATCATGAGTTGTGTTTGTGCTTGTATAAAATTTTAAAAATACATTGATTTATTCATTTTGAAAGGGACATTTTGGACATATCAACTCAAATGGCATTTTTGCTACCGATGCTATTAAAACATCTTTACACTCCCATTGCAAGTCACTAGAAAAAGTTAGAATCTCAAAGCTTATCTAATTATGTGGCCTTTAACTTATACAGCAAAGCTTCAACAAAAAAAAAATGGTTGCGACATAAATCATTCCAACATTCACAATGTTTGTCTATTTTATATTATCATTTTAAATGATTTCAAAGTTATTTGATATACTGGCCTGACATAGATTAAACTTATTGAATGCTATAAACCCTTGTGAGTGTTTCAAGAAAAATTTAAATTAATTCTGCAACCCATTCAGTGAGCAAACATGACAATTTCTGCATATTTTAGATAACGGTGTGGGAGTGTCTAATAAATGTCAGGGATGTGCGTTTGAGTGGGTGGGTGCATGTATTATTCAGTAACTGCATTGGCATACTTTATACTATAACTGTGCTTTGCATACTCTGTTTTGATTGGCTGTTTTCTTTCCTCTGAGAATGCTGATATCTGGCTCTAATAAAAGCCTAGTCAGTTTTTTTTTTTTCAGAAGGTTGCTACTAGGTCACGCCTGATTAGCAGTCCTCAAGCACAAGAAGTGTTAAAAGCAGCGTTTATGCCAGAGTGAGCAGTATTTTTCTCCTCCATAACTGTCAAGGCTGGACTTTTAATTGATCCAGTGGTGTTCCCCTCCTCCTAGACTACTGAAGACTCTGAACACAGGATTTCTATTTAAGTTAAAGTATTTTCCTAAGGCATATCCTTCAGTGTGTCTTCCTCTGACTCTTCTATTATTTTCGTATTGCCAAGTCTTTGCTTAGGTGAGAGGTAACTCACAAACTGATAATGAACTAGACCTTAAAAAGGGAAGATCGTTGAAGAATAAATAGATTTAATTATCTCTCAACACCCTAACTGGAAGCTAAAACGTGAAATAATTCAGGCAGATGGAGGATCGAGATGATTGCAGAATGGTTATTTGTTTAAGCTAATGGTTGGTTGGATTGTTATTAATTTTGGCAATTTATGTATTCCTGTTAGTAGATATGCTGAATGTATTAGATTACATATTGCATGTAATAGAATTAAATAATTAATCCCATACCTTTTGCTACAGACGTGAATGATAGGGTTAGGCCCCGTAGTGCCAGTTAGGCATCGTTTAAATGTCAAGGCCTACCTGATCCTTGTTTCTGACCATGTCCATCCCATAATGGCCACCATGTACCCATCTGATGGCTACTTCCAGCAGGATAATGCACCATGTCACAAAGCACAAATAATTTCAAATTGGTTTCTTGAACATGACTGTACAAACTACTTTGCGTGTGTAGCCCTTTAAGACGTTGCCCCTTTAAGACTTGTTGCCCTTTTAATTGATGACGCAAAGTGTTCTGTGGGGAAGAAATGCGAGCCGATCCAAGTTGGAGTGTTATGCTACGTTCACACCGGACACGAATAGGGCGTCAGGCGCGAATGATTTCAATGTTAAGTCAATGCAAAGACGCTTTATGCGCGTGAAAAATTCCTGCGGCGCGAATGAGGCGTGGAGCGCGGTGCGGAAGACGCAAATACGCCTCATTCGTGCGTCAAGTTCGCGCCTGGCGCGTTACTCGCGAATGATTCAGTTAGTGCCATTTGTGCATTCACGCGTTTGACGCGAATTCACGTCTGCCACCCGAGTTGAAAAATCTGAACTTTGGTGTGAATTTGTGTCTGGATGCTTCAATAAATTATTTTGTAAATGCATGGTGGGATTATGCACAACAAAGCAAATGTTTTATCACTTAAAACATTATTTCTAGATACGAGACATGTTTATTTTGTATTGAATGTTATTCATTCCATATCTAGATTATATGAAATAGTATTATGTTGTAAAGACAATCAACATATGTGCATAAATTCGTGTCTGGACGTGAGCGAGAGAAAAAAAATCACAGGACAGGTTAATAACTTTAAGGCTGGCTCTATTTATCATCAAAACAAAAATAAATGACAGCTAGATTAGATGGATGAGGGCGAGGGTGATGCGGGACAACAGGTCATCAAACTGGGCGCGTGACAGGCGGAAGTACTGCTGACAGCGGCCGTCATCCAGCGCAGCTCCTGGAGCGAGCAAATGGTGAAACTCGCCAAACGGTTCGACTCCGAAGGGTCCAGTGGACACAAATATACGGCGACGATGATCCCCACGCCGCTGTTCTCCTCTCCAGAGTAAATACAGAGCGGTAACTCTTGATGAATGCTCGGTCGACATAAAAACAATGGCCGCCAACGGATTTAGATTCTGTAAATTTCGCTTCAACCTTTTGTTTTTACGCGCGCCAGTTTCGCTCCTGACACGCGAATTAACACAAAGTGGTCAAGCGTCAAACTAGACACGTCAGGCGCGAATTTGACGCACGATTCGCGTCCGGTGTGAACGTAGCATTATGTGTGCGTGCATCCTATAAAACCACACACACAAATGTATAAAGACATCAAAAGAAACAACTGTGGTTGACTGAGTACCTGGGTTCTGATAGGCACATCCGGGGCGAGTGTTGCTTATCCTTCAGTCCTTAAGAGATAAAGTCAATTTTCCAATTCCAAATCCAACAATGACAATGAGTTCATTGTTATAAAATGGCCCCCACAGTCACCAGATCTCAACCCAATAGAGCATCTTTGGGATGTGGTGGCCCTGGATGTGCATCCCACAAATCTCCATCAACTGCAAGATGCGATCCTATCAATATGGGCCAACGTTTCTAAAGAATGCCTTCAGCACCTTGTTGAATCAATGCCACGTAGAATTAAGGCAGACCAAAGGGTGGTAAAATCCTTTAGGTGGTGAGTGTATGTGGTATGTGTTGAGTAGGCACTTGGCATCACTGTAACCAAATGCAACAGGAAAACTGGAACGAGATGTGGAGGTGCATTGGTTTAATGATTCAGAGGCTGTTTTCAGGGCATTTTTGTCTGGCACTTAGTTGTTCTGTTCAAACCCTCCAGACTGCCTCAAGGGCCCAAACACTGTCCCAGAGTGCTTACTTTATCTTCCTGTCATGATGCAAACCAACTACCTACAAACCACCAAGCATTTCTTCTCAGGAATTCCTATATGCGTCGTTCCTATGCAGTCCGCATCTTTGCAATGTACTTCATTCCCTTCAACACGCATTTAGCATTCCTTGCATGTTACTTCAGCTATTATAGAATTTGTCGTCTGTCCAAACGTGTGCTTCGTTTTGGTCAGAAACACAGAATCCCCAAAGTCTCCTGGAAGCCGGCATAATGCGTAACATTTACAAATAACCCCACGTCTCAGCAGAAATGCTGTTGCGTGAACAGCATCTGTAATAGGGCTACATAAATATTCTCCAGGAGCAAAACGTGGCTCCTCGCTACTAGTACTGATAAATAATGGATCCTATAGGCACGATTCTGTCAGTTTCCACTTCTTTGGCACAGGGTTAAGGATGGACAGATGTATGCGTGTGTGTGTGTCAAATTAGAGGTATAAATTTAAACCAAAAACCACACAGATCTAAACCCAGCAGAATATGCACATGGTTGTGCTGAAGAAATGAAGAGCCCTTGAATATTTTTCTCTGTAATATAGTGTGTATTATAATTCAAACATGACAGACTCATTTTCAATTACATAAATTGGTCAGGCTGAGTTATCCTCTCTTATTGTTGTTGTAAGCTGTAATGGCTCTTGTTGTGCTTCTCCTAATATGCTCATGAAGTAAACTAACATATTTCCTTCAGTGCTGTACAGCTTGTATAAATCATTGTTATTATCCTTGGCCGAAAGCCCTAAGAAGCCGCGCTGTAGCGTGTTAAATTCATCTGCATAAAGTCTCATCAGCCCTCAATTCTTTGACCGATGCTCACTCTATAGGTCCTCCATTGTTATCTATAATAGTCCATAATGTGGAAAATGCACTTTTTTTCAAGAAGCTATTTTATCATTCATGACAGGACTTAAACTGCTTCCAACATTTCTACATGAAATGCCAAGCTTTCTGGGATTTAGGTCTACAATCCAAGCCAGGTAATGAAATCTGTTGGCATGGGGGAGTTTGCACTTGCTTGGTCTAGGAACATTTTATTTTTGACTTGGAGAGTATTAAAATATTTGAGGAAATAAATACATTTAGCATTTCTTTCTTAAAATGAGTTTATACTGTTTCAGGTATAGTTGTCGAGATGGTCCTCACTGCGGAACATGAAATCCATGGGGAGGAGTCGGATCCAGATCCAACTCCTCCCACCTTCCATACACCTAAACCTAAGCAACTCCGCCCCCTGATCCCTAAACCCAACCCTAATCCTAACCATCTCCACCCCTTGGATCGTGATCCGACTCCTCCCCGTGGATCTCATGTTCTGCATTGAGGTGCTACTGTAGTTGTCTGCATATTAAGCCGGGATTTCATGATTATTATTATTATTTTTTTTAAATTACCCACATCAACTGTGCAGTTTTAGACTTTGTCTCCCTGACATGTAGTTAAAGTATGATGGACACTTTGGGTCTCATTCACTAATAATTGCGTGTGCTATTCGTATTCATATGCACATTTGAGCAAGCCCATGCAACTTCTTATATGAGAATTTGTGGAGCCATGAGACCGTCTTATGCTTACATAGTTACTCTGTAATCTTACGAGGTTGAAGGCATATTTGATAGTGCAAACTGGTGTGGGTGACAATCAATAATGCAATTTTCAGTAAAAAGAGCAAAGCAAGAAATGTTAGTCTGCAGCAAAAAGCATGTGGAGGTGTGCATAAATCTGCAACAGGACAGAGAGACGGAGTTCCTGCATTAAAGGGCAGCCTGCCACATTTATACATCCCTGTCCACACTCTTAATTAAAGGTATGCCTCACACGGTCACGTTCATGTGAGGAAGAGGTGAGGTGGATGGATACTTCACCTCTTGAAAGATGAATGTGTATTTAAAATGGGTCCTTTATGTAGAAGAAATGTGAGCTTTCTAGACTGAGAAAGCCAAGAAAATTTATTTTTGGCTTATGTGGATGAAAGACAACAACTCCCAGAATGCACTTGCTTCGTATTCATATAAATAAATAGGATAAAGGAGCAACTTGCTTCTTAACTCACAAAAGTAATAAGTTAAAATTAAGAAAAATTAAGTGCTGTGAACCACATTCTCAAGCTTCTCGCTGGACACACACACACACACACCCGTGTAAAGGGCTCACGTTGCCATGGCAATATGGCCTGTTCGGAACCAGTAACGATTCTGTTTCTCTGAAGCTCTTCCCTAGAGTCTTGCTGAATCCATCAGACTTGTGGTCGAAGGAAGTTAAGTGTGTACTTCTTGCCTTGCTTACTTCTAATGTTGTACTGTTAGATGCTCATTAGTTCAGAGGCATGCTAATGCATCTATGACATCCATAAATTATTATTTTTTTGTTATTTTGCTAGAATTGTACATTTTGAAGCTGAACATTTATTATTAAGATGCTCCTGCTTGGCTATTATGGATTATAATGTTTTGTATACTCGATGTACAGTTAACTGGAAGAGAACTTCTGGTTTGATGCTGTCATGTTCTTGTCTCAAACACTGTGCTGGTGAAAAGGTTATGCATATTGTCATTTTCTGAGTGACTCATACCTGTACAATTTCTTTAGAGACTCTTCTAACTGTCTCATTCAGTCTCGCTCTCTTTACTCCCTGGTGTTAGGATCTGGGCCTGTGGTTTTCTGCCTAGCAGGGTGACATTTAATAGATGTCTCTCATCAGAATGTTAAAGGAGCCCTGCAGCATCACCATGCCTGACAGATCCTCTGTCTGTGTGTGTGAGAGAGAGAGAGATTGAGAAAGTGGATATGGTAGAGATGTGGCAGTCCTTCATTTAGCCTGACACATTTTCCTGATCTCCAAAAAGTCCTGAATGGGTAAATGAGTCTAGATGAGGATTAGTATAAAGATTGACAAGCATAATCCAAGTGCTTATAAAGACAGAGCAGTGCTCATTGATGTTGAAGATGATACGAATTAATGACATAGTTGTACTCTGTGTCATTTACAGATGCAGTAGTTTGTCAAGAACAAACATGAGTTAGACAATCAAGCATGAAACACCATGACCTTAATAGCAGGACAGAATGCAGAGATTAGGGATTTTACAGCCGATTTCTTGTCTTGAATCTTAATCATTATATATTAATTATTATTTTAAAGGAGCTCTCTCTTAAAGTAAAGCCATTGCCTACTAGATTGGCACATTTTCAGAATAAAAACAAATAAGTCTGGTTAGACTAATGGCTTGTTTCCACTGAGGGGTGCGGTACGGTACGGGACAGTACAGTACGGGTCGGGTCGGGTACACCGTGATCAGGCTTGCGTTTCCACTGCCAACAGTACCATTACCTGATAGGCATGGTATGCTGGAAAGAAGCGATCGACGTCATTTTCGCGCGAAGAAAGCGACATAGCAAACAACAATGGATGACAGACTGCAGATCTTGTTCTTGCCTCTCGGCATGTTTGTCACTAGAAACAAGCGCTGGCATTAGTCGTTTCCAAGAGGCCAACGCAAAGTCCGACTCAGGAGAATGATCCCGAGGACGCGAGTTCTTGAACAGCGCGTTCTTGAACGCGGCACTCTGCTCGCTCTGGCTCTGCGACTCCGGTTATCTCTATGTTCATTTTAGGCAACAATAAAATGAAATGTGTAATAAAACACCACTCTGCTTCTTTTCGATTTCATTTCAATACATTTTAAACATTCTAAAGCACATAAATGTGGTTCAGGCAACGCATAGCCTATTGATTATCACTGCATGTATGTAACGTTATATATTTATAACAAAACTAAATATAAAACAACCCTGCCTCTTTTCGTTTAAATTTTAAAATATTAAACATATTCCAGGCAATATGTAATCTATTGCATATCGCATGCATTGGTACAAATGTTGCAATAAAGAACATTACAGATGATCTATCTCTTTTTGTTGAATTTCAGTTTTATCAATAGCCATTATAAAAGTGGTACAAAACACAGTAAAGCTTAAATAACATCAAGAAACAAGTCAGTCAGTGAAATATACAAATTCAGCGCTCAAAGATATGAAACTTCACGTAGCCTTCTGCCAAAACTATTGGCCAGGGAACGAATTATAGATTCACGAGACTAAAGATCACCTGTTCGGTTTATGCAAGACGAACTATATCTCATGTTTAATCACTACAGACAGAGACGTCCACGTTAGCGGCAAACATCAGGATGACTAGCCGAGGAAAGGCTGTTCCAGGCGGGGGACACGAGCGCGAGCGTCCAGTGATCGCTTGGAATGGATCTCAGTCAAATTATCAAACATCTATAAATAAACCACAGATTTGATCTTTAAAAAATACTTTCTCGCCTGAAAAACTCTTAAAACTACATTTCGTGACACAATAACAGTAGAATTATATTTCAACTGTATGCTTCTAATGCCCTTGTAGCATGCGCGAGTGACGACTCTGTCCACCAATCACCGTTCTGCAGTGAGTCTAGCTCCACCTTTTAGTACCCTTTCACTGTGCTAGGTACCCTAACGAAAGGGTACCCAAAAAGTGGTACGGTACGGTTCGGCTTTTTGGTACCATTCACAACTTTTGACAGTGGAAACGCAAATAATTGCGTACCGAACCGAACTGTTCCGTACCGTACCACTCAGTGGAAACGAGCCATAACACAAACCCAAACTAGATTAACCCCAGCTGGTCGTTCATATTATGATCATTTACACCGGATGCACCTGATTGAGACACACATTCACTTGACTAGCACCCAATTTAAATTTTGTAGAGCACTTTTTATTTTCCCTATCCACCTGATGTAATTTTATTTACAAGTTTTTGAAATCAGAGAATATATTTTAATTTGTTCTATAACTTCGGCCATATCCTTCCCACGGGTGGAATCCACATGTGCCGGATGTGGCCCGGATCTGGGCCGACACGATGTTGCTGTCTGGGCAATTGCTGTGAAAATTAAAACATGTTCTCAGAACCATGTTTGTTTTATAGGCTGGTTATGTAACAGTCAGTCAGTAGCTATGTTTCCATCCAAAATTGCGGATTTAACTCTGCACAAATTTGGAATATCGCATGGGTTTCTATCCTGTGTGTTCAAGAGAACAAAAATCTCCACTTCCTGGGAAATTGATGCAACATACAGTATCTGTGATAAAAATGGAAGTTGCTGCTTTTGGGGAAGCCACTGTGGCTCCATCATAAATACCTTGTGCTTCAGAGCACTCAAACTCTGTCATGTTATATTGCGTGCCGATGCCTGGTGTTTGTGAACGCAGTCGTGTGAGACGGCTCTGGGAGGTCATTATACCAAATCATTTTGATGACAGACTTTGCTTCTTGCAATTTCGAATAACTAAAACAACATTTTGAGATGCTGTCGGCTGGGTAGTCCAGGTCACTTGCATCCAATTTTTGTTTTTTTGTCTTGTCACGTGTCAAGGGATTTATTCTGTAAAAGTTGTTTCCATCGTAGTTTATGCACGTCGTATTAATGGATATAAATTACCTGACTCGATTAACCGCATTTTTTTTTTACTGCACTTTTTTATGCGTATCTTTGCTTTTCCATTTAGCATTTCCATCCCAAAATCTGTATAGAAATAAGTAAATGGGAAACATGGCTTGTTACTTTATTGTTCAGCTCTCAAAAGCTCTCTTTAGTGGGAACACTGGCTGGTTCTGAGAGGGTTTTGTGTGTGTGCAGCTGTCTACCAGCAACATTTCACAGAACATTTGCTTATACAGGTAGAAAGCGTGTTCATGGCATTGAGTTGTCCCGCTAGATGAGGGTGAACATCTATTAACCCAGCTCGGCTGCTGAGTCAGGTTTCCATTCTGTGTTGGGAAATACTAAGAAGAAAACCTGATGATTCAGCCCTTGTCTTCCTTTATGAACTTGCTTATTCAATTAAGCAATCATTTGTTCTGTTATAAATCCACCGTGTACATTGTTAATATTCATTTGTCAGCTTTGACTTTTAATTAATTGTTTTAGGTCTTGGACCATTGTTTTTTTTTTTTGTTTTTTTTTTACTTGATTAACAAAGTATTCTTGTTAACCTTCTGCGGAGGGTTTCTGGAGAGATTTGTGAACTAAAGCTTCATTGATGACGCGCATCCTGTTTGTTTTCTTTATTTTGCAAAAAGTACAAGATTAAATTTTATTTGTATACACTCAAAATGAAAATTATGTCTGGATGACCAAAATTCACTGAGTTTGAGTCCCTTTCGCACTGATAAGAAAGAAAGCGAGGTGTGCGAGCTGGTGCCAAACTTTTAGCATATTGTTCAGGGTCCATTTCTTTTGAGAGTAACTAGTTAAAATAGATAACTAACAATTCTGCAACTCACAACTGACGAGTAGACAACAATTTAGATATTTTCAGCCAATTAATAGATTTTTCATATGATGCTAATATATTAGTTACAGCAATTAATAGAGACAGCAAAAGTATCATACCACATTGTTTATATTGTGTTTACATGTATGTCTATAATGAGGAATTTCAGCCTCTTAGTAACACCACAATATGCTTTAATTAATGGTGTATTTGATCATTATGTATGTGAGTTTTTTTGAAACACTAAATCTGTGGACTTATAAAACCAATAAGCCTTAAAAGGCTTTTATGAATTGATTTAATTGGACTTTAATTTATTCGGACAAAGAAAGCGGCTGTAGCAATTTTCATTTTTGATTCGACAAGCGTCTGAATGCCATCCGAGAGTTTGTAGCAACAGAGAACTGAACTTTACAACTTTTACATATACAACATATTTTTGAAATGGATTTGCATGTTTTAATATAGTTGAATAATATATAAAAGTTGCTCCTCAACTGCTTAAAAAAACCTGCAAGATGCTAATGAGATACAGTTTGAAGGTTATGGTACTGTGCTCTGTTATGACTATTCAAATATGCTTTAAGTCCAACCCATTTTAATTGTTCACAATTTACATGATTACTCTGAACCAGCTGCTTATGTATTTCAGACTGAACCACAATTTACACTAAATATGATAATTAACATAATTGTAGGGGAATAATTGGGCAATTCCTAATGCTTGCTTGCCATAATGTTATCATAATAATATCCCTTCTGCTTCAGTGGTTCTTAGAAAAGGTCTTCTTATCTTGTTTCTGGGTTACAGTATGAAATCTTTTAACTATTTCTTCTTCTTTTTTGGAGATGACATAATTGGGGTCATTGCCAAAGGAGATTTAGGCAAGTGTGAAACAGAAGCAGACTCTGTTGTTGTGAGTTTGAGTTTAGGTTAGAGTAGTTTACCCAGAAATAAAATATTGTCATCTACTCTCATTCATGCGGATCCAAAACTATGATATGTTCTTTCTGCTTTTTAAACACAAAGGAGCACAATGGATATGTACTGGAAATATCGAGCCCCAAAGTGACCAAAAAGCCCAAATGTTAGTGCATACAATCTGTGTATAGTCCAACTTTAAAAGCAACTCTAAAGGCACACAATATGCTTTTGTGAGGATTAGATTAAGATTTAACCCTTTATGGTATGGAGTTGCCATATGGCAACAATTAGTTTCTACTCATTTACTTGTTATTCAGACAAAATACATTCACCTAAAGGATTATTAGGAACACCATACTAATACTGTGTTTGACCCCCTTTGGTCTGCCTTAGTTCTACATGGCATTGATTCAACAAGGTGCTGAAAGCATTCTTTAGAAACGTTGGCCCATATTTATATGTCACGGTTCAAACGGGAAGGGAGAACTCAAATGCAGAAAATAGGATTTATTTACAAAAAGAAAACAAAATACAAAGCAAAAAACATAATCAAAGAGACATAAACACAACTGAACTCAAAACAAACACCGACTAGGAACACAAAGACCAAACCAGGAGACATATGACAATGAACTGACAAAGACAGCACATAGTCCATCGGGCGGCCAGAGCGAAGCACATAGTCCATTGGCCGGCCAAGGCGAAACACATAGTCCATCGGGTAGCCAGGGCAGTGAAGACCCCTCGGGTGGCCAGGGTGGAGCAGACCTTTTGGGTGGCCAGGGCGGTGCAGACCCCTCGGGTGGCCAGGGCGGTGCAGACCCCTCGGGCGGCCAGGACTGTGCAGACCCCTCGGGCGGCCAGGACTGTGCAGACCCCTCGGGCGGCCAGGGCGGTGCAGACCCCTCGGGCGGCCAGGACGGTGCAGACCCCTCGGGCGGCCAGGGTGGTGAAGACCTTTTGGGTGGCCAGGGCGGTGCAGACCCCTCGGGTGGCCAGGGCGGTGCAGACCCCTCGGGCGGCCAGGACTGTGCAGACCCCTCGGGCGGCCAGGACTGTGCAGACCCCTCGGGCGGCCAGGGCGGTGCAGACCCCTCGGGCGGCCAGGGCGGTGCAGACCCCTCGGGTGGCCAGGGCGGTGCAGACCCCTCGGGCGGCCAGGACTGTGCAGACCCCTCGGGCGGCCAGGACTGTGCAGACCCTCGGGCGGCCAGGGCGGTGCAGACCCCTCGGGCGGCCAGGGCGGTGCAGACCCCTCGGGCGGCCAGGGCGGTGCAGACCCCTCGGGCGGCCAGGGCGGTGCAGACCCCTCGGGCGGCCAGGACGGTGCAGACCCCTCGGGCGGCCAGGGTGGTGAAGACCCCTTGGGCGGCCAGGGTGGTGAAGACCCCTCGGGTGGCCAGGGTGGAGCAGACCTTTTGGGACGGCCAGGGCAGTGAAGACCCCTCGGGTGGCCAGGGCGGTGAAGAACTCTCGGGTGGCCAGGGCGGTGAAGAACTCTCGGGTGGCCAAGGCGATACAGACCCCTTGGGTGGCCAGGGCGGAGCAGACATTTCGGGTGGCCAGGACGGTGAAGACCCTTCGGGTGGCCAGGGCAGTGCAGACCCCTCCGGTGGCCAGGGCGGTGAAGCCCTTTCAGGACCAGACACTGGCTCGGGAACAGACACTGGCTCGGGAAAAGAGACCGGCTCGGGAACAGACACTAGAACAGAAACAGTGACAAGGACAGACACAAACACTGGGTCCGGAACCGACATGAGCTCCAGCTCTGGAACAGGCACTGGCTCTGGCTCAGGAACAGGCACTGGCTCTGCCTCTGGCTCAGGAACGGGCATTGGCTCTGGAATGGCCATTGGCTCTGCCTCCGGCTCTGGAACGGCCATTGGCTCTGCCTCCGGCTCTGGAACGGCCATTGGCTCTGCCTCCGGCTCTGGAACAGGCACCGGCTCTGGAACGGGCACTGACTCTGCCTCCGGCTGTGTAACAGGCACTGGGTTCAGCTCCGAAACACCGGACAACGGCCTCTCCAATATGCGAGCCAGCCGCTCCAGATAGTCCCAGCTCAGGAAGGCAGACGGAATGTGAACAGTCTCTCGCTGGGCAGATGGGACGTGAGCAGTCTCTCGCTGGGCAGACGGGACGTGAACAGTCTCTTGCTGGGCAGACCAGCATTTCCTCCTCCATCCGTGAGTGCGAGAAGTGGGTCCTGAGCTGTCCCTGTAGACGAAAATTGGGTTGCCCCAAATGTGGCTGATATAGTCCAGGCGGTCCAAGAGATCGTCATCCGTGAAATCGTCAATATCCATTTCTGTCCCAGTGTGCCACCCATACCGCTGAGTTCTCAAAAATGGTCGGTTTATTCTGTCACGGTTCAAACGGGAAGGGAGAACCCAAATGCAGAAAATAGGATTTATTTACAAAAAGAAAACAAAATACAAAGCAAAAAACCCACAAGGGGGAAAAACAATCAAAGAAACATGAACACAACTGAACTCAAACCAAACACCGACTAGGAACACGAAGACCAAACCAGGAGACATATGACAATGAACCGACAAAGACTGCAAACAAGAGGAGACTTAAATAGGGAACAAATCAAGAGGGGACAAGGTGGCAGAACTCAACACTAATCAGGTAACGAGTGGGAGGGATCAAACAATGACTGGGGCACATGGCCCAACATAACAAAACACCCATGTGCAACACAGGACAGGACAGACACGTGACATGATAGGACAGCATCTTGCAGTTGATGGAGATTTGTGGGATGCACATCCAGGGCACGAAGCTCCCGTTCCACCACATCCCAAAGATGCTCTATTGGGTTGAGATCCATTGGGGGCCATTTTAGTACAGTGAACTCATTGTCATGTTCAAGAAACCAATTTGAAATGATTCAAGCTTTGTGACATGCTGCGTTATCCTGCTGGAAGTAGCCATCGATGGGTACATGGTGGCCATAAAGGGATGGACATGGTCAGAAACAATGCTCAGTTTGCTATTGAGCAGAAATATATGAAAATATCATAGTTTGCATGAGTTCCAAATATTTAAATATATCAATTTCTAAAAGAAATGCACATTTAAATAGAAAATAAAAAAAAAACTTTAAAAAAATAAAAATAAAAACTTTTTTTTACCATTTTCCATTGTGCTATGGCTTATAGCAACATTTCTCAAAGTACACCCCCCCCCTCACAAAAAAAATCATTTTCGACTTGCATGATTGAAGCTATTTCATGTAATTAACACTTATTTGAAAAAAATATTTCAATGTTAGAACATATTTCATACCATAGAGAGGTAAGTCTCTGAATTCCTGCCTTACAAAGTTTTGAGCAACTTAGTGAGTAGATGACATAATTTGGATGAACTTTAGTTCAAAATTATGACCTTCCACAGCTATTACCAATGAAGTGTTCTTCTCCCCACAGAGCTCTTAAAATAATACTTCTGAGATGTGTAGACATGGTTAATGGTTTTCACAAAGCTAGAGAGCCCAGAGCCTTCATAAGTTTGTACAGTGTGACTTGATTGATAATCCTACACTCTAACACAAAATCCCTAATAATAGGGCACAATTTACTGTATTCATTTAACGGAATTTTGCGTATTTATTTTTTTACAGGTGTATTTAATTTTGCACGTCATTACATTGTGTTTTAGGGGTAACTGACACATCTTCAAAATTACTGGATAATGTCCGGGTAATAAGCTGGCTGTACTTTTTTCTGTCATTTTACAGATTTATTTTTTACAGTAGGACAAAGGATTGATTTTTTTTTTTTTTTCTCTCTCTCTCTTTCAAAAGTGTACGTGTGCCCGAAGGCCAAAAATGGCATACTCAAAAAAAATATTCAGACTCATAAAGCCTGTGCAGAATTCACTTTATAAATCCCAGTCAGCGGGAGATTGTGCAAACATGCATCTCCTACCCATAATATGGAGCTTACAACGCCTAGTTTTACTATGCATATCCTCATCTGCATATCATTTGCATATGATTATTCATCCACTTGATAACCTGTTTAACAGTACAAGTCCTTAGGAAAATATTAAATGCGGATGTGTCGTCATTAATAAAAATCATTTTGTAGCTTATCCTTGCCTTGTTTTTGAAATAAACAAATAAAATAGTATAAAATTCATTTCAGAGAAAGCTTTTCTCAATCTTTTCCACTGGCCAAATAGTATTTTTAATTGATTTATATTTTTAATGAAAACAGATGGGCCTTTGTTTTGCATTATTTCTACGAAAATATTTTATCAGACAATCTGCTAATATCATAAGCAATTCTCTCTGTAGTTAAAACATTAAAACACAGCATGCCACAGGAAAATTGTTCAAAAGCATCATATCCACTACAAATATTTCTATTGATTGAATATAAAAAAGAAAACGTTGTAATTTCTCAGTGATGATTTAATGTATTTTAACTGTTTAATACCATTAATGAGAATGGCATATTTAATCTAAATGTTTATATCAGGAGTAACACTTAATTTAAATCATTCTTTTATTTATGTAAACTTTTATTGTGAACATGCACTGTAGGCCTATTTATGATTTGGACTCATAATGAAGATTTACAATTTTACTTTACATTAGATAGCCTACATACAGTATGCGTCAGTTTCACTAAACGGCCCAACGCAATCACTGGCACGGACATTTAAGAAGGAAGACACTGCTTCAAAGTGATAGGCTTTTTTCATGAACTCTGCATGTCATCATTGAAACAGATAATCAGATTGAATAATAATTAAGCAGAGGCAGGGATACATTGACCAGAAAGGGGGAAATCCCACGTATCCCCCCGGCAAATCGCACCCTGTGTAGGATGTATGTATAATTTTCTTTACATTTTCTGTCTTAAAGTGATCAAAAATATTTAACTCCAGCTCACCATCAGTGCCGCCAAACTGCTCCGTCGCCAAAATGTTCGTACGCATGGGTCAGAGTTTGCGTGCAGGTGCGCAAATTTTCCTGTCAAGTTTGTTTTTATAAATCACAACTTATTCGTCGGGAGTGGCGTACGCCTCTTTCAGGGCCTGTTTTGTGCGTATGCAACGGTTATAAATGAGGCCCCTCCCTCTTACTTCAGTGCGCCGATAGACACTAGACACGTGTTTAAGAACTTTGGTTGGTAACTAGTGCTTATACCATTATTTACTTAAAACTTAAAAGGAGCCCCATCATCATTACTTTACAGTATATTCTATCTAACCTGAGAAATCAAGAAACAGAGACAAACTCCATAAATAATGTTTATTAACAAATTCATACTTCTTACAACTAATTAGGCACTTCAAACCATGCATTTGCATGTTTATATATTAATATGGAAATAGGCCAGCCACATCACTCACTAAGCAAATGTCATGTTGTCTTGTTTTCATCTCTTTCATTAGTGGCTTGCTTTCACTTGAATGGCTAGACAACTCAATGCATGCAAAAGTTCCTCTTCGGGCTTGAGGAATTTAATTGGAATATGTGGGTGGAGGCTTTCAGATCACCAGAGGTTGAAAACATTTCTCCATTGTGATATTAGTCACGTTGCACGTTCCATAATATTCGACAAAAACGCTGGACATAATTACATTTTGATAAAATGCAAATGAAAGTGTTTGATCTAATTTCACTGAAATTATGAGACTTCAACCAAAATGCAATTTAACAAAATAAAATCAATGTGCGAACATTATTGTGAAAATTGAAGTATGTGTCTGTGCTTATTCTGTTTGTGAATTGTTCATGCACTGTATGACCATGGATTTGTCAAGTCACCTTTAACAAAAAAAAATATAAATCTGATACAGAAAGGACAATGTTGTCATTTGCAAGGGGGTTCATGCTAGAGCAGTGCTTCCTAAACCTGTCTTAAAGATGCACATTTACATTTCTGCCTTATTGAACACATCCATTTCAGGTCCCTAACTGTACGTTCACACCGCAGCCAGCCTGTCAAAAAGTACGGGGAAGCTTGTTGACGCTTTGAACGCTCTGAAGTTGCAGGGAGAATAGAAGCGTCACAACATGAAATGTAAACAGAAAAAAACAAGCAATACACTGAAGAAATCTTTTATAATGACAGCATTTTTATAACCATTTTGGTCACATTTGGTCGAAAAAAAAATAGTTAGCTATTATTATTATTTGCATTCGCCAATAAATGCAATTGGTCAAATCTGTGTCACCGTGAGCATATGAGTTGCATTCTCGCTTTAAAACGAGCCTTCGTAAATATTTCAAATAAAAGTTGTGCACATGCGGTCCCTATAAGCAAACAACATCATGTCATAAATGATAGGAAACCTGTAGGAATCACAGCAATCTCTTCCATTTTCTCGGAATTAATGTTTTGGATGGAGCGAAAGATTACATTGTATGTTTTTATGTTTAGCCAGTGCGAAGGACGTTTATATTCCGATTGGTTGCTGGTGTTTTGCCGCTGAACAACGTCACAGATCATTAACATAAAGTTGAGCTGCTTTAAACTTTCTGATTGACGCTCAAAACGCTAATAAGAATACTCGAATATGATGCGCAGTACTTGATACTCCTCCAACTGTCTACATCTTTATATCTAGTAATCCAAATGCTATCACCCGCTTGAGTACACCAATTATATATATATCAGGATCACATTCTTGCAATATGTTGGGTAAGAATTCGTGTTTTGAGTGCATACGTCTATGTTTCTGTTTTGAGAAAGTAGAACAGCTTCTAATTGGCAAGACATTGGATATTTCACACTTCATGTGCTGTCATGATTATTTTCCTAAACAGTTTGTCCATGCAGTGAGGAAGAGTGAAGGCCAGGGAGTCTGGTGAGTGTCCATGCCTCAGTTAACATTGCTTTGGTGGGAGGGACCGGAGGCTTGGGATTTGGGGGCCAGTTTGACTGACAGCACTGAGCATGAGGTTTGTCCACTGGTAAAAGCAGAGCGTCTCTCAGGAGTAGGCCGTAACTCAGCATGTAAACACTCTCAGTGCCGTTGTCTTGATCTGCTTTTTATTTTTCAGAGAATTGGGATTACGATACAGTGACATGCCATGAATAGTAGTGTTTAATGTGGTTAATTGAATGGAATGAGCTTTGACACTGCTTTTTACACAAGGGACTTAATTATTAGTGGCGCTTGCTTAAGAGAAGTATCACTAGGGGTGGGCGATATGGAAAAAATATCATATCACGATTTTTTTAGGAAAATCACGATCACGATTTTTTATCACGATTCTTTTTCAAGTTGGTTTTAATATTTTGCAAGTGGCTGTTCATTACAGCCAAACTAATGTCCCTATGTTAAAAACAAAGCCTTAGGTAACAAAAGAAAAAAGAAAGCCACACATTTAGGCCAGTGGCGAAGATAAAAATCTTTGTCATTATTTTCTTTGTTATTAAAAAAATAAGACAAGATAAACATTACACAAATTAATATTCATATTAAATAAATAGTGCTTTATTTTTTCAGATGCAGTAGGTGTATTTAGCAGTTGCATTGAAGTAATTAAATGAACAAATATGAAATTAAAACACTACATAGACTTCACTGAATAAATTGATTCTTATTAAAGATATATTAAAGTTCTCAGTCAGTGAGTGATTTTCTCCTTGTGTTTTGTTGTTTTAACACTAAAGGGATAGTTCCCTCAAAAATGAAAATTGTCTTAATTTACTCTCTCAAGATGTTTTAAACCCGAATAAGTTTCTTTCTTCTGTTGAAAATAAAAGTTATTTTGAATAATGTGGGTAACCGAACAGTTGCTGGTCCCCCTATAGTTTTTTTTATAGGTTCTCTCCTGGAAGTTAATGGGGACCAGCAACTGTTTGGTTACCCACATTAAAAAAAAATTGTCTTTTGTGTTCAGCACAAGAAAGAAATTAATACAGGTTTGGAACAACATTAGAGTGAGTAAATAATGACAGATTTTTTTTTATTTTTTTTTTGTGAACTATCCCTTTAAGGACAAGCGGCAGTAGGCTACTATTCCTGTTGCTTTTAGACCAGCACGCGACGCGTTTAATATAGACGCATATTACACCAGATATTCTCTCAAATGTTTGCTTTCACTTTAGACATAGCCTGTTTATGTAAACATTGTGTGTATTTAACAGTATTAGCTTAATAAGACTCGAGAGATAACTTAGTCCAGTATTCAGTCGCTGTTTGACAGACTTCTAGTGCATGTGAGCGTCGGGGGTTATGCGGTCAGGAAAGCGCACGTTAGAACGGCGCATCGGCGTGAATTAAATGTTTAACCGGCAAGGCTTATGCAAATAATGAACTTTTGTGAATTGCGGTGTCCCGTACCTATTCCTTAACGTGTGATCATGTGTAGGCTACGTCGCGTTGTACAGTTGAGACGGGGCGCCAGAACTGAACTGATAGAATGCACTGTAACACGATACTACGATATTTCTTCAAAAGCAGATCGTGGAGACATTTTAATCGTCCACGATTAAAAATCGTCATATCGCACACCCCTAAGTATCACTGATATTGCTCATACTATACGTGAGGTTTAAAGGAGCTGTATGTAAGAAATTTATTTCAAATAATCATAAAATGGCCCTGATATGTCAATAGACATTAAGAAATCATGTTCATTTCAAAAACTTACATCACTGACAACAGTAGTACGGCCAGGATATTGTCATTTAAAAAGTGAAGTTGCAGCCTTCAAACGGTCATGTTTTTGTTTTGGTCTGATGCTCCACCCTCCACCGATCTACCAATCATGAAGTCAGTAGTGTTGCAGCATTCGGGTTGCCAGCTCTGCTCTAGTTACCACAGCTGCAGATACAAACGTGTGGGATAAAAAAAAAAGTTGGATCCTGCACGCCTATCTGGCAACCTCGAGTCATGGGGGAGGGGTAGGTACGCCGCTCTACATTAATTTGAAACTGATTGCAGTACCAGTTTTGGCCACAATCTTACATACAGCTCCTTTTATATTTGAACAAAATGTCCATACTGTAGTACCATCTTGTCTGTAAAACATTATTTTGGACTGCTCAAACTTTAAAGCACTGTAAGACAGTGCTTTTTATCAGGAAAAACTTTTAAGGAGTTTGTTTTTACAAATCTTTTTTTTTTTTTTTTTACAATTTTTAGTACAAGCACATTTAAATAATCGTTTATAGAATTGTAATGATGTAGAATTTGTACATGTATTTTTTTTTTATCTAAGTTAGTTGCAATAAAAGGCCTTGTCAACACTCTAAAAAATGCTGGGTTGTTTTAACTAAATTTTGGGTCAAATATGGACAAACCCAAATATAAAAATGTAACCAAATGGCTGGGTTTTTCCATATTTGACCCAAAATTGGGTTAAACCAATCCAGCATTTTTTAGAGTAAAGATACCAGAATTTGGACACTAGTTGGGATGTGCTTTACTGACTTGGGGTCAAGACCAATGCCATCTCTAAGAGAAAGCAAATTGTGTGCACTGTCCTTCACATTTAACGTGTCTTTTCATACATTTATATTTGACTGGAAAAGCGGTTGCCATGGAAATGTCGACGACCCTGAGGCTTTTTAGTCAGTCTTTTGTTTTGATGCCTGCTTGTGTTTGCGGGATGTTGGCGGGACTGGGCCTGCCAGATAAGACGCAGTATCAATAGCAGGAGTCGTGACTGTACTATGATGCACCATTGGGCCCGCTCAACACAGTTATCATGAGAACGTCATAGAACAAAACGCATATGCTGTTTCTGTGACACACCAAGACCATAATAACAAAGAATGAAGAACAAGAGACATGTTTATTGAATGTAGGTGCCATTCCTGGTTCAGCCTCAATGAATTCAATGGACTCTTATCAGGAAGAAAAGGCAATTAATTTGAGTTCTGAATATGTTCTGTCTAATTATGCAAAATTGACACTGGTCTCATTGCTCATGCAGAGTTGGATTTACTATATATTGCCTACTGTGGTCATTGCTCATTATTGCATTTTCTTTATATATACATCTGATGGCCTCCTGTAATTAAAATGAAATATTTGCATAAACATAAAACCTATTGTTTATTGTCTGCCATTTAATGAAGACTCCACTCATTTACATTTGTATTTCCTCTTTATTCTACAAATGAATTAATTTGGCCCCAGCACATCTAAACCTCTCCAGATAAATTTTGCTCAGGAAAGACTAACTCCCTGGAGTGGTCAGATGATATTAATGAATTAGTTTATTTATTTATTTCCTTGTTTTGTGGAAATGTACTGTGGAGCCAGGCACTGTGAAGGTATGGGTCTCTCCGCATTGTTTTGGAGCACAAAAGAAAATAAATGAATAGTGTTTTCTCCGTACCACCTGATGGTTTGGTGTTGTGCCCGCGGCAAGCTCTAACAGGCAGCCATATTGGTGGAGTTAATGACATACCGTTTGTATCTGGTTTAACATCTAGCACTTCATCTCAAAGCTGTGATTGGGCTCAGAACTGCAACATATCACTGTCTATTTCACAAGCCCCTTGGGCTGGGTCAAAATCTAGCCACTTTTATTTCACTGAAGTAATTTGAATGCTTATACTTTTGTTCTCTGTTCCTTGCTATTGGTTTTCTAGTATAATTCCCATGCCACATATTACTGCACATACATTCATATATAGCGATACTGCAGTCAAATACGTTCTTTAGGCAATGCTTGGAGCTACAATATTCTCTTTTCTATGATCTATAATCACTGGATGTTTTATATGAATAGTATTCTGGCACACATCTCATTTACCTTGTGATAAGTGGAAAGTATTGGAAAAGGAATAAGCTTTCTCATTTTAAAAGGGGGGCTGTTTTGCTGCTTTAAGAAAGCTAGATGTTAAGGTATCTGCATATATTTTTTTATTAATGAAGCAAACCCAGAATAATTTGTCAAGCAGGGAAAACCTTCTTAAAGGCACATTTTACCGCTGGAAAGATGAATGTGTATTTAAATTGGGTCGTTTATGTAGTATTATTTTAGAAGTTGGTGCCTTCTGGACTGAGGAAAAAACTGTTGGTTTTTTTTTCTGGCTCATGTGGATGAAAGAAAACAATTCCCAGAATGCACTTGCTTCGCTGCCCTATGAGGCCACTCCCAAGCCATACCGGTTACAGAGGGCAGTATTGGATGAAATTATACAAAATGCTAGAGGGAAATGTCACATTTTTTAATTCCAGTACCGAAGTCAGTACTTTATGACAACTCTAAGCCAAACTATTGGAATCAACTCAGAGTCGAGTCTCTCATACATGACAGTTTAGCGCTGCCTGTGTTGAGCAATTCAAATCGGCCACCTATGAAATTCCACGACCGTTTGGATGAAAACTAGGCAGTAGACAGTAAGGCAAAGAAAAGAGCTATTAAGAAAATGTCAGCTTTAGCTGCAAGCTTTGGACATTTGATATGGGCAAAATCCTGTTCCAGCATGATAATGCGTTTAGGCTGACACACTGTTAAACAGATCTGTAAACAACCTTTTCATTACACTGTGGCAGCTAGGCTGAACCATGGGATTGATCTGACTCCATTGCTCTCTTAGGTGGGTGGCAGACACTATTTATATGTTTGAGTAAATGAATATATTGAATGAATTCAGTGAAGAAAATTCGATTCATTTAACCCTTAGTTGGTGTGTTTCAAACTTCTGTGGTTCCAAGACTGCAGTTGTGAGCTAAAATTCTGCCTGTGTCAAAGACAGATGATGCATGTGTAAACCCTCCACTAGGGTTATGCCGATAGACGATAGTATCGTGTATCGACGATAGTCTGACATATCGCCGATGGCAGATGCCTTTGACGATATCAATACGATAATTGGCTCGTTTTACCATAATGTATTAAATTATTATTATTAGGCCTATTATGATAGCTGGCCTCCATTTCACTCACCCCCCTAAACCTCACTTTCATCCCGGTCACGGCACCAATGTAACCCCTCGAACCCGGGTCTCCGGCATGAGAGTCGGGCGCTCTAACAAGGAGGCTAAAGACTGCAGCCTCTAGCGTCTGTTACTTGCACAGCAACTACTAGCTGGCCTCTGTTACACATGGCTGAGTCAAAGGGGTTTTCCCTGAATTATCATACATGCTTTTAGATTCACAACGTACATTTCTATATTGATTGCTGTTGCTTAATTGCTGCAGAGTGAGAAGTATTGAACTAGAATAAAATTAAAAACAAAATTGTCATTTACTAACCCTCAAGTTGTTCCAAACATGAACATTTCAATCAAGTACCATATATGTGAGACCCATTACACAGTTATTCAAGTAATGCATTTGGCTCAGAATTCTAAGTATGAATTAGAAATGGTTCAACAAATGATTTTTTAGGGGGTAGACTCAAATAAAAACTATTATTATCTCTATTATGGTTTTGTTGTAACCAGTTACCATTTTGGAATGTAAAATAGTGTTTCTTCTCAGGATAAACAAAAAAAAATTATCACTTTTCTGCCATCTTTCAAATTTCCTGCATTTGTGAAACCCACCTGTAATTTTTGTGAAATCGTTCATTTTCCTATAGTTTCATAGAATCATTATACTATAGAGGTCCATCTATCCTCAATTTGCCAAGTAAGTAAATGTTTACACGTCAACGATGTACTAAAAATGGTGTTTTGTAAATGTCCCCTGAATCAATCCAATGTCTGTCTCCCTACTTTTATTCCACCTGATGTGTAAGATTGGCTCAATAGATCCAACACAATCCAATGTCACTCTGAAATCAATTGCCTATTTTGGATGCTTTGGAGAAACTCTTTACTGATGCCATTTGTTGCGTCAGACAATCAGTGAACAGTATGGGTTCATTTATTAATTTTCTGCAACTGCTACTATTTTTTCCCTGGACTCCGTCCAATTGTGAATACAGTGTGTAAATAAGGCGTGTGGTTGATTTGACAGGTTATTTTTTTAAACCTAAAATACACAAGAGATAACAGTAACAAATTTAACCCTTGAAATTTGTAATCCAATACCAGCTGTTGGAGTCAGGAAATGGGAAATGACACTTCTATCACTCATTGCTTTTAAACTTGGCGTTTTGCTCATTGTTAAATGTAAATGAAACCCAATGCAGAGCTCCCTGAAATCTTTCAGAAACACACTGCTCAGACTAAAATAAAAATGAACCTGTCTGAATAGTGCTACAAAAGAGAAATGGCTTCCCCTGTCAGGAAGTGACTCATGAAGTGTCTTAGGCTTCTTTAATTGGCATTGACGGATAAGAACATATGACCGGAGAAGCAGGGTCTCATGAGAAGCCACCCTCTCTAGTAGGCATGCCACCCTCAGGCTGTCAATCCCACAATCCTCAGGGGGAATCTCAAAGGCGACAGTCGAGCGGTGTTCCCTACTGAGCTGCACCTGCCTGTCTTTATGCCAGAAAAGCTTACCAATGCACACATGTGCTAAGCATACAAATTCATACACAGCTGCATACCTTTGGGAATTACTGGCTTCAACTTTGTTCTGTATTTCAATGATCCCTACACCTTCCAGGTGTGCTATTTCAAAGAGTGGATTTGTTCTGAAGTTGGGAAGCCCATTCCCTGAGCTCAGGCCACTAGTAAATGACTGTGAGGGTTGTCAAGCAGGAAATCAATATCCTGGCCAGCGATATCAAACCAAATTGTCATTTCTTCATTTCCAATTCATTTTGATTTTTGGGCGCTACTAGAGTTGCACTGACAACCAATATGAAGAAAACAGAAACACTCACCAGATCAATGTCAGAACTGTGATGTAAGGACGGAGTGACACATTTTGCATGTTCATATTTGATCTGATAGCGCTTGCTGAGACACTGGATTATGCTTGAAAAAATAGACCAACACCATTCCAGCTGAAGCCATAGAGGTTTTCTCTCAGTCAATGAGAGACTGTGTTATATGTGCTGAAAATATATTTTTGACAGCTGACATCACAACCCTTGATATTTTTTCCTCTTCTTAACTGCAAGCTCTTATCTGATTGAGATCTTTACTCAATTTCTGAGTCAGGGTGCACAGGCTTTTATTAGTCTGCTGGTTGACTGTTACATTTACAGTGTGCTTTCTGCTACAATAAGTGTTTCAAAAGAGGAAATAATTGCTGGATTTATCAAAGTTTCAAGGTTGGATCGAATCTTAGAAGAGTTTCGTTTGAGGCCATTTAAAGGGGTACTTCAGGATTTAGCATTAAGCTTTGTATTTGTAGAAAACCTGTAGTATTTTCGAATTACCATGCTTTCCACCCTCATATCCCCCTGAGAAGAGAGATTCATGTATTTTTTGTCCGGAAAAAATCCTCAGATGAGACAAAAATCTTACTTTTGCATCATCGGAGGATTTTTTGTAGGGTTTGTCCCGCATGTTCTCAACCCGCCCATAGAGGGTGGACTCCCTCACAGAATGAACACATAGTGTCGGCCATCTTTTTTTTTAAGCTAAGCTAGCAGGCTCTTCTTCTGTGGAGAAAGCTGAGTAGTCGGGGTTACCATCCTCTTTTTCCCGGACATGTCCGGCCGTTGTCGTCTGGGATTCAGCTTTTGTTTTCTGCAGTTGCCATTTATTGTTTACATGCACAGCTTTTGTGTCAATCTAACTGAATTTATTCCGAATGGTGAATCTGAATGTAGTGTTTACATGAACGCTAAACAAGTGATTGTTTGATGTGTGTTTTAACATTGCTAAGAAAATCCCCGCTCCACCGTGAGAGATACGAGACCGGTGCGTCTCACAGGTGTTGCTCATCGGTAATCACGCCACTGGCCTCGTGCCGTTCTCCCGCGGCCCTCGCTCGTCCCGCTCGCCACAGTAAACATGACTCGCGCCGTTCTCCCGCGGCCCTCGCTCGTCCCGCTCCCCACAGTAAACATGACTCGCGCCGTTCTCCCGCGGCCCTCGCTCGTCCCGCTCGCCACAGTAAACATGACTCGCGCCGTTCTCCCGCGGCCTCACTCGTCCCGCTCGCCACAGTAAACATGACTCGCGCCGTTCACCCGCGGCCCTCACTCGTCCCGCACGCCACAGTAAACATGACTCGCGCCGTTCTCCCGCGGCCTCACTCGTCCCGCTCGCCACAGTAAACATGACTCGCGCCGTTCTCCCGCGGCCTCACTCGTCCCGCTCGCCACAGTAAACATGACTCGTGCCGTTCTCCCGCGGCCCTCGCTCGTCCCGCTCGCCACAGTAAACATGACTCGCGCCGTTCTCCCGCGGCCCTCACTCGTCCGCACGCCACAGTAAACATGACTCGCGCCGTTCTCCCGCGGCCCTCACTCGTCCGCTCGCCACAGTAAACATGACTCGCGCCGTTCTCCCGCGGCCCTCACTCGTCCCGCTCGCCACAGTAAACATGACTCGCGCCGTTCTCCCGCGGCCCTCACTCGTCCGCGCTCGCCACAGTAAACATGACTCGCGCCGTTCTCCCGCGGCCCTCACTCGTCCCGCTCGCCACAGTAAACATGACTCGCGCCGTTCTCCCGCGGCCCTCACTCGTCCCGCTCGCCACAGTAAACATGACTCGCGCCGTTCTCCCGCGGCCCTCACTCGTCCCGCTCGCCACAGTAAACATGACTCGCGCCGTTCTCCCGCGGCCCTCACTCGTCCCGCTCGCCACAGTAAACATGACTCGCGCCGTTCTCCCGCGGCCCTCACTCGTCCCGCTCGCCACAGTAAACACAATGAATGGCGACTGTAGAATGCAAAAGTCGAATCCCGAACATTTTGGGCGATCTCGAAACACGTTTTCACGCAGACTCATAACGGAGACTCACTAGTAGCCTAGACTTGTTGTTTAACTACTGTGCTGTTACCGGTAGGCGTGGCTTCCTAGGGCAGTGAAGCAAGTGCATTCTGGGAGTTGTTGTCTTTTATCCACATAAGCCAAAAATACATTTTCTGGCTTTTCTCAGTCTAGAAAGCTCAAGATTCAAAAGATAATTTCACATTTCTTCTACATAAATGCATAAAACCCATACATAAAACTCATTTTAAATACACATTCATCTTTCCAGAGGTGAAGGATCACTTTAAATTAGATATGCTCGACCACACCTGTACTGTATATTGTGTTCATTTTAGCCTTATATTTCAAAAAAAGAAAGTAAAACCTATTTTTTCCCCTGAAACCTTATGTACCATGGCCGTGGGAACTAGGGGTGCTGAGGGTGCTGCAGCACCTCCTGGCGACAGCTGTTTCACTACATTGAAATTTAATATGACGTGACTTTAAAAAACTTTTTGTTTTTCAGCATGTTTTTTAAGAACACCTTCTACCTTTATAAAACGACTCTAACGATTATTTCATTTCTATATGTTGTCGAATATTAATATAGGCTGCCTATTATAAGGCAAAAGTCGATATCGCATGGAGTGAGTGACATGACACTGATTGAGGTCCAGCATCTCAAAATTGATTTGACACTCATTTTATGCATGTGAAAAAACTAAATATAGATGTCTTGATTAAAGCATTCTTTGGCATTAAGGACTGTTCACAAAGAACAAGTTTTTCCATTACCCTCTGCAGCTGCTACTGTTCCAATGATTTTCACTGTGAACGCGCACACAACTGTTGCGCTCGCATTTCGCGAACGAAACCTCATTCTCAAAACGCGGCACTCAAGTTAAAATAAGTTCAACAAAAATGCACCTCGAGACCTTGCATTCCGCCGAATTCGGCTGTATGTGCTGTAATGGTAGTAATGTAATGGTCTAGTGGTAGAACATTAGACTTATGTGCTAGAGTTTTGAGTTCTAATCCACACTCACATAGTTATTTTTTTCCCCTCATTAAAACCGATTATGTTTATCAGTTGTTGTCAAGCAGGGACATGACAAAATGTTTGAATGCATTTTACTTTGTGGTTTCACCGGTACGAATGGAGATTTCTCCGCAACTGATCAAGCTCGTGTCCGTGTGAAGATGTTCCTTGTGGCAGCGCGATCCACAAGAGAACACTTTATCAGCACTGAGTCAACGAGTACTTTAAAAAACAACACATTTCAGCGTGTTATTTCTCCTCTTATTTAACAAATGAATGCTCTGCTAGACTAGTTAACCAGATATGTTTTGTTTATTTGTATTGGTACATCCGTGCCGCGAGATGTATAAAAGTGCTGGGGACAATTTCGACCCTGGCAAAAAGTCGTGGGGAAATTCGCAAATAATAATTATTAATAATTATAATAATAATAAAAGGTGTTTCTGTTTTTTTTTTTTTTTTTTTTTTTGGTGTCAAAATATTTCTCAAACGACAGTGCCCCCCCGCTGATGACCCAATGCCCCTCCAGTAGATCTGCTCTGGCGCCAACTCTGTCAAGCCACGCCCATTAAGCCCCGCCCCCAGCACCCCCATGATAAAATATGTTCCCACGGCCCTGTTATGTACTGTAGCAGCCAGCAGAATGCAAAGCTTTTCATTACACTAAAATGTCTTGTGGGTCAAATGCACAATTATGAGGAGGGACGTCAGACATATTGTCAATCATGCTGACCCAAATTTTAAACCCAGAGATGGCACAAAAAGGGTCTGTCAGCCTTTTTAAATTCTCTTCACAAACTTGAGGATGGTTTGATGACCCTTTATACTGTATCATCTTTCAGCATTACAGACTGTCAGCTTGTATGATGCGTCTTTCACATTTTCAGTGTGGTGATGGACAGCTTTTAGCATCTACTGGTTCCTGGCAGAGCTTAAGTGTCATGTTCTCCTTATCAAAAATAGTTTTACTAACAGCTGTAAAATTGTAAAAGAAATTTTCAGATCACGGTGTAGCGATTACAGCGTATGTCTCACTCAGTTAAGGAGGCCACAGAGAAAAAAAATTTATTAATCTTTTTGTTTCAGGCACAACAGCGTTATCAGGCAAAAATTAATTATCCTGCGTAAGAACAGGTAGAATAATTTTGCAGGTGAAAAGTTCAGTTCCCTTCTCAAGAGTCATAATCCTCTGTACTTATCCAGTAATGGAGAAAAAATCCATGATATCACTAATTTAGTCCCGATCCAAGGGGCACAGCAAGATTAGGGGTGTTTCTTAATTAGTCGTTATCTCATACATCCCCCAAAACAAAGACTTTTGTTTTCCGTTGATCAGTTACGTTTTCCTGCAGACATTCTGACGTGGAAAAATCTCATAAGCCACGATACAATTCAGAATGTAATAAAAGAACAACACAATTCAGTTTCAGCAGTTAAGCCCAATAGTGATTTACTGAATTGCACTGGTTGTCTTCCCTGAACCTGTATTGAGTTGAATGACCAAAGAATGTGATGGGTTGCACACATTGCATCTGCTTTGTTATGCTTTAACTCTAAAATGAATGGAGAATGGAAAAAGTGCCACCAAGCTGTGTTTTTTTTAACACCTGGCAATGTTTTAGCTTAAACAATCTCCAATAAAGTGAGACTTGACAGGGGCCATGAATCATATCTTACTGTGCCTCATGTTGGTGATGAAAAGGATTGTCTGTATACTTTATCCACTTGAAAAAACTATAGGCATCTAGGTGAGGTGAAAGGTGACCAGGTCATAGTGGAAAAACAGGACATACTTCCATTTCTCACCACCATTCCTCCTCAAGCCGTCTTGGGTGTTCAGGGGCCGGGAGTGATGAATGGTCCGAGGAATGAAGCCGGACGTTCAGGATTACCCCAATCTGTTCCGCTCTGCCACGATAGCATCTTCATTAGGAAATCAACACGTAATTTAATATTCTTTACCTTTCAGAACCAGCTGTCTTCATTTGCCTTCACATATTCCCCTATAGATATGTAATAATGAAAGACATGCTGTGATTTTTTTTTTTTTTTTTTATATATATCTAAGGTTTTAAGAATCAAATAGGGCATACATTTGATTTCGTCTGGTTTCGTCTGGCTTCAATCCCACCCTCCTACACTGTTGTCTTTTCACATTGTATTGTATTTTGTATTTGGATCCAAAAGCCAACCTAAAGAACCAAAGTGTGAAAATCTCACTGAGAATTGTTTAAAGATAATGCAGTGCTAATGCGTTTTTGTTCCATATCATTAGTAGCCCATTTATTGCTCTTTCTGCTACAGAAAAGTTAACTTGTCAGTTATTTATAAGGGAAATTAGATATCCCCCAGTCTTAACAGAGTATACATTAAAAAAATATCATTGATTACCGTTGCGATATTTCCTAATGAGAAACTTTTTGCGCATTGTACATTAATAGTAATGGCACTAACATTTGTAGTAGTATTTATTTTCTAGTTTTTATGAGCAAGAGGATTAGTGATTCACTAAGTTTCAGTATTACATTGAACTACAGATTAGCACTGGCACATTTCTAGCGTACTGGCTGAGCAGACTGTTTATATTTGTAAATGAATTACTTTGATTCTTTATTTTCTCTCCACACAAGAGGTACACGAAACCATAGCACTCAAAAGGTTTTGTATTGTGATGGCAGGCAATTAATTTTCTTTTCAGGTCAAATCCTTGATTACTTCAACAAGATCTTTTGAAGTCTTAATAGTGGTCTTGTTCCTCAGTGCACCGCTATCAATAGTTGCCACAAGAGAAATAATGCTCACCTACCCATTGATGTCTGCTTAAAGCTTACCAGATTAAACTCTGTTTCATGTATCTACTAAATTGTTTTAACGTAAGATGAAACAAGTTATTAAGGTCATTCTTTATGCATTAAAAACACTGTCAGTAAGCAATTTTATGCCTTTTTTCTCTGAACAGCGATAACGAGCTTGGTATGGCCCTCTTTTCTTTGAGCTCTTGAAAGTGTGCTTGTAGTAGAGATAGACTTTGTGTTTTCAGAGACAGTGCTTCTGATGAAGAGATGAGACTTTAAGAGTGGAGGTCAGCTTGTCCTTTCCTTCTGACAACCTTTACCGGTGTGTCAGGGATGTGAACTCTTTGTAAATGAGTTGTTGTAGCACCAGAGAGTGGCTAAATAAATACTATTTATGAAAACATAATATATGCCACTTCACATCTCAGTTGTATACAACCCATTATTGCTACAACCTTTAGCCAGACTATAAGTCCACATGGCAGAGATCTCCCCATTTAAAAGACTGATCTCATGAAATGGTGTATGACACGGCAATTCGTATTTCCATTTTTTGCGTGCTATCAACACGCATAATCGCTTTTTAGCGTATTTAAGAACGCCGTTGACTTAACGTTACATTAATGTATATATAAATATATGACCTACCCCAACCCCGTCCCTAAACCTACCCGTCACTGGGGTTAATACCATTAATACCAGAGTCTTCCCCTACCATCCTAGGAAAAAAATATCGCTCCCCAGATTTAGATCTACATTTTGCTTCATTTCGCTCGGACATTTAACGACGTGTACATACGTTTCGCGGCGCCTGCACGCGGATAAGCCAGCGTCTATCAACACTATGCTATCAACGGACCAGATATATTTACCATGGAAGAGGCAATCCCCAAGAAGAGGAGGAGGATTAGGGTGAGGGGATCGTTTTTATTCATCAAAGAAACGAATAATAATCGGGAAGGCTTTTGGACTTTACAGATTACAACGGGAGTTAGAGGTGAGTGGCGCCGACAGTGTTATCTGTGCTGGTGACTTTTTCTGACATTTTTCTAAGGCTAATTTCTTACACATGTCCTCCTGTTTTGCTTTTTGTCAGGATGGAGACCAGGAGATCAGAGGTAAGTGATTCAAATACAGCTTTAATTTTTACAGGTGACAATAGTGGGAGGTGAGTATACAGTGATTACAGGTCAAGTGAAGATCACTTGATGCACGGATAACAACAGGTAACCCAGATAACTTCAAGAGTAGGATAATCACTCAGCATCAGTTTGTTAATCCTTTCACTCTTCCTTTTTTAGGTATGATCGGAGAAATTATCAACTCGTGAACATGGGATCTCATGAATCTGAGGAATCAAACGGGAGATCTGGAGATAGCAGAACAATATCATAAAAGGTTAGTTTGAGTCAGGTAAGTACACAAGAAGTATGGTCAGTTCCTGATGGAGGCTTGACAAAGACTGAAATCACAGTGAGAGTTTTTATGAGCTGGTTGATGAGGTAACTAATGATGAACAGGTGTGTGTGATTAATATTCTGGAGAGAGTGATCTTTGAGTGGAGTTTGATTGGTCCCTGACAATTTTACTGTATATTGATGATGATGATGATTATGATTTATTTGTTCTCGAGAGGAAATTTGTTTCCACCATAGATGCGTACATAATACAAACACACATGTATAACATATTAAGAACATGAACATATTAACATCTACAACAAACAACACAGACAAACAACCAGAAAGCATACCTGACATATCAAAGTCTGATTTCCTATGTATTTAGAGCTTGTATAGATACAGGAACTCTTATTAAACTTCCTACAAATCGGTAACCTATACCTACGGCCAGAAGGATAAAATACGTGTAAATATGAGTCATTTAAGATTTTTTGTGCCTTTCGCAACGTGAATGTCGAGACACTATCTGATAAATTGTTTTTCTTACTGTTATTGCATTGTATTGTATTGCAATTTTAGTATAGAGGATAGCTAAAATCGGCTCAAAATATCAAACATGTTTTGATATCCAACTGGATGGGAGTATAATCTGAAGCTTAAAAAGGAGAGTCTGTCCATCATAAATGCAATTTTCTTTGAAATCTGCCAACTGCCCAAAAATCTGCAGACTGACGCTGACTAATTTTGACTCAAATCTGCAAATCGGGGCAAAAACCTGAGCAAAGGTGTGTTGTGTATTCCAGCCCTTGGTTAAATTAGTCATTGAGACCAACAGGACCACAACTAGTGTGTTGTCTGAGGGTATCTTCACTTATGATCTGGCAATATTAAAAAGAACTGAGTTAAAGGGATACTCCACTTTTTTGGAAATAGGCTCATTTTACAACTCCCTCAAAGTTAAACAGTTGAGTTTTACCATTTTCGAATCCATTCAGCCGATTTTATGATATTTTGAAGCATATCACTTACCAGACAGTTTCTGGTCCCATTGACTTCCATAGTATATAATTTTTTCTACTATGGAAGTCAATGGGACCAGAAACTGTCTGGTTACTGATATTCTTCTAAATATCTGAAAATTGTAAAATGAGCCTGTTTCCAAAAAAAAAGTTGAGGTATCCCTTTAATACATGCAGAGTTGAAATACACCTGTGCCAATGTTGGCATTCTCTTATGGCCGTTCTCTGGGGGGGAAAAGCACGCTGATTTAAATGTGTGAAAAATTTGAAAATAATATTTTATTGCCCAGAAAGTGTTATTACTTGTAAAAAGAAACGGTGGAGATTGTCTCTATTACAAGCCTAATAGAGTGCTGACTCCTTAAACTGCCCGAGCTTGGGAGTAATTTAATGACAGCCGAGCTGCCAAAATAACAAATGATAGTGCCACAGTAGGCTGGTGTGCCGGAAGCGTGTTGAAGAACCTGGATTCAAACCCTTCTAGAACAAAATCTTGTCTCTGGATTCTTTCCTCTTCATTCGACAAGTATCTTCCGCAATATGGAAATTGCCAGCAATGAAATGTTCAGAGTGCTTTAAAAGCTGTTGATTCATTTGTTCTTTGCTGTTGAGGTTGCCTAAATGATTATAAGTTACCTCTTGAGTTGGCTGTTTTGCTCATGGTTGGCATTTCCAGTTTTACTGCTGATGCAAATTGTCTGTTTTTCTTGGAAGCACCTGAGGGAACGCTGTGCAGGTGGGTCTTTATCTGTGCTGTGTTTCGTATTGTGCTGTAATCAGGCTTGGCCAATGCTAATGATGACTGAAAAAAAAACCCATAATAATGCCTGAATAAGCTGCACAATAGCCCTCCACTGCTTCTGAAAGTGTATTGTATGCTGCAAATTAAAATTACTGGAAAAACAACCCTATAAAAGCTCATTAGGACTTGCTAATGAATATTGCGCCAGTGGCGTACTGGGAAGATGAGGCCTATACAAAGAAATCAGACCAGTGTAGGTGCATGTAAATGTTTAGCGTTTTGTGAAATACACAATGAACTTTTGTGCATTTCGTTAAGAACTTTATTTTTAATGGAAGTAAACATATGTCAGCTGTGTGTATAGTGCTTTATCAGTCAATGACGAATTTGAAATCAATGACGACAATTATTGCCTAATGAGTCAGTGTTAAATGACTTCTGTATGACTGCAAAAACATATTGATAAAGATGTTTTCGAGAGCTGTTCTTCAAATACATCCTCAAATAGACGTGCATTTAAGTAAAGATGTTTTTTGATAAACATTATTATGCATAATGTGATTGTTTATTTTATTTTACATTAATGTGAATGTTTATAATATTTTAATGTGACCCCACCAAAGTCAAGGACATAAACCTTAGAAAATTTCTTCGGAGGATGATTTTAGCCCTTACAATTTAGTATTTTTATTTATTAATAAATCAGGTTATTTCCCAGTAGTGAGGTAAAAAAAAATATCCCAATCATATGTGTATCTGACTCTCAGAATTAAGCATTTATTATATCTGTTATGTTAAATAAAGCATTAAAAACCGAAGAGTTAGTATTTCAACATGTCAGTGGGAAATTTAAGGACTATTATCATGCCATTACAGATGCAGCAATTGCTCTTCAGACTGTTATTCTGCACAAGATAATTTCTCGGGTCAAGAAAGAGTCAGTTTTTACGATATATTTCTGTAGCTACCACGAAAAGCTCGCCCTGTCTGGATGTGTTTAAATGCAAAGATGCTTTCCTGTAAGTATACAATAATTGTTAAAAAATGCATAGATTTTACAATGCAAAATAACATTTTTACACAATATTTCATGATTATTCTGAGGTGAAATACAAACTATACTTGACACCCCAGCCTTCCTGAGATTCACCCAAATGCTTTAATATTGGAGTTATTTTGTGCTTACACAAACTAAGGTAGTGTATACTGGTAATTTTATTAAATAAAAACTTGTCAGCTAAATTGTAAGATAGCACTACTTGTCTTCTTGGGAACAAAACATCATATATACAGTAGCCTATCTATCAATCTATCTCAGAATCACAGTGACAGCTTGGCCTGCTCAGCCTTTCTTTTTATATTACATGAACACCCACCCTCCACTCAATTTAAAGTTTCAGCCCCTCGGAGACACTACGGTTAGCAACAGGTTTTGAAAGCTGCCAAAATGTTTCTCTTGGCCTTAAAACTCAATTTCATTGTGCAGTGTGTTGGATGAAATCTGTTAATTGCCAAGCTCTCTGAAGACCTAATGCATATAAATTAACAGGAACCCCTTCGTTCCCTTCCATGTCATAGTCTGAACACAAACAGAATCAGAAACATTGATTCTTAATCTGAACGCCAGTCAAGGGTGAGATTTGCCAGTGTTTACTGTTGATCGTGAGCGATTTATGCCTAGGGGTCTGGTCCGTGTTACGCCTAATGAAGTTTTGCTTATACTTGGATGTTAACACACCACCTGTTCCTATCCTAGTCACCTGAAAGTTTGGTAATAGTGTTTAGTTTTCACACTTATTGGCACCAAGTGGAATTACAGTTTGATTGAGTGACAGCATCGGCACAAGTTTGGGGCTGGACTACTTATTGTTTTGCATAACTGTTTTGGCATATAATATACTGTATGTCCACATCATGTTGAATGATTAATATTTCAGTCAGTATAGCTTTTTCCATTATACATTGATGTGCTAATGGAGGCAAGATTGTGGATTGTGTGTAATGAGATACGAGATATCCAACAGTGGAAACAAATCCAGCACACAGATATCCATCTTCAGAATATGCTACTCTGCATTGCACAGTTAAGAGGATGAGCTGAGTTATAAGAGCAGAGAATTAACTATTTGTAATCCGAGGTAAATCAAGACTTTGTAATTTTCTGGAGATTTAAAGGGATAGTTCACTTTGATATTGATTTTTGGCATGTTTTATCTTACCTCAAGGGCATCCAAGATGTAGGTGTCTTTGTTTCCACAGTAGTTTCAATTTTGATATTTTTAGGTCAAACCGTTCTCGTCTGTCAGTCATATAATGGAGGTATATTGGGTCCACCTCAAAGAGCATGCACAGATACATCCAAATTAAACATGATTTAATGACTCGTAAATGTAAGTACTCATTGATGGCCTAAGACACGAAACGAGCGGATTGTGTGAGAAAACGAACAGTGTTTATATCGTTTTTAGCTCTTGTAACCGCAGCCACGTCCAAGTGGTCTGAGGGAACGGGCACTTCGGTCTGCGAATAGTGTCTATTTGGTACTTTGGTGTCTTTTGAGGAGTGTTTAAATTAACTTTAAATCAGCATTAATCAACCATCTTAACACAAACAAAGAGTTGACTATTTATATAAACCTAAATAAAGTTATTTAAAACTGCTTACCAGTCAAAGCGTCATCTTCTCTGTCTTGACCGCATACATAGCTATGGTGTAACAGTCATTAAATACACAGACATATTTTTATTACTGAGTTTCAAACGGAGGGTGTGAAATTACACAGTGAGACTCGGTACTCCACCTTTCTTGGAAGCCAGCTACTGTAATTAGAGCTTAGTAATTACTTGAGCTCAAACCTCCTTTTTCCTTGTTGATTACATGACCTTCATGGTCACACTAAGTTAGCCCAAACAAACCGAGTCTCTGGCTCCCTGTATAATAAACTGAACTGTGGACTGCAAAGAGTTTTCAAAGTCAACCCACCACCTGAATTTCGATGCACCTTGGGCCCAGTATGAAGTCAAAATAACCACTAGGCTAGCATGATAATTGCTACAGCTTATTAGCCTCTTGTGGCAACCAGCATGATTTCCAAACGAGGGGAAATCTATGCAAGTCTTGTTTTGGGTCTTGATAATTATAGAATAATCAACTTGAATTATGTCCTCCTCCTAGTCAAACAGGTGTATAATGTATAATTCATGCATCCCCTTTCCATTTTACACATTTTTAATACCGCAATAACCTGTTATTTGACAGCATGAATTATCCCAAATAAGTTTTCTCATAGAAAGAAGTTAAGATTGCAATGCTGAGTACTATTCTTGCTTTTAGATTAGATTAGAAGTGAATGTGAGTTGTGTTGTGGGTGGTTGCTAGGGTGTTGCTATGCGGTTGTGAAGGTGTTCTGTAGAACAGTGTGGTTGCAAGGGTTTTCCAGTTTCTAATTGGTTGTTTACTGTCCCATGTCAAAAGAGTCTTTATGATATTTATGGATCTATCTCCCCCCCACACCTGTTTTATTGTTTGGAAAAATCACAAGTCTGATCGTTTTGGAAAGTAATAGCACACCTCACCAAGCCACGCGATTTGGAGTGTAATTCTATGAGTTGCATTTATTATTTGTTGCTAGATTAAGCACAGAAGGATATTATCATATTTTATTTTTAAGAAACAGGTTTCAATATAAAAGATACTTTTAGGATTAAAGGAGTAGTTCACTTTACTTTGCTGATAATTTACTCACCCCTATGTCATCCAAGATGTCCATGTCTTTCTTTCTTTAGAACATTTGTGCTTATAAAACTTAAAGTTTGTTTGTTTGTTTTTTTTTAAACTGAGCGATCGTTTCGCCAGATAAGACCCTTATTCATCGTCTGGTATCGTTTAAAGCCCTTTGAAGCTGCACTGAAACTCTCATTTTCATCAAAAACCTTAATTTCTTTTCGACTGAAGAAAGAAAGACATGGACATCTTGGATGACATGGGGGTGAGTAAATTATCAGCAAAAGGTTTTTTTATTAAAGTGAACTACTCCTTTAAGCACCACTAATAAGTGATGCTTTCACTGCGAAATGCAATATACTCTGTTCACCTACAATATTAAACAGAATATCAAAGAGGGCATGAAGTCTGACTACTTTAAATGCAATGTTACATTGTGTCTGTTCAGATATTTTTGATTTGCTGCAACATAAAACGTGTGCTGTTTGATATCATAGAGTATCAGGTGAAGTTTTGAGGGGATATTTTGTGTTATGGACCAGTTATACATTGGAAATACCTTGAGTCATGAATTTCATGTGCACTGTTGGCCATCTCCCTTGCGAGTTGCATCAGTGATATCAGTCCGGTAAATTTCTCATTTTAGGTTATCATATTATTAAAGCTGACCTTGCGTTCCTGCCCCAGACCTCTCAGGAGAGGCAAGGGTGATCGTTTCACTATCATCAAAGGTCAGCGAGGTCACATACAGCCATCTCAGGATTGTTCTGGCTAGTTTGCTATCGTGTCTTCTCATCTCTCTGATAGTGTGTTGCTTCAAACTCAATAAGAGACTGTGGCGTGAAAGGTCTGCCTGCAATCTCTTTTCATTTTCAGCTGACGGAAAGCAACTCGAACCTCCTACCACAGCCTTAAACATGTAACCTGACAGTGAACTCACAGATCCCATCAAATTCCAGTGTGGATGGTTTTGTTTATTACATTTCCTGACCTGTGATAGTCTGAAATGTTCATTGCCAATTATTCTTACATGCATATCTTTTTTAAGCTGCTGTCAGACTGGAAGGAGTGGTTTAATACCACTTTACATAGGCAATAAATTGCCTTCACTCAGGTAGTTATTGTGTTTGAAGCAACACAAGTCATGAAGGCTCACCTATTCTCTGATGGCGTTCTCCAGTGCAGAACGGATGTACAGACAAGCTCATTCCTGGTGTTTATTTTGTCAATTATGTTTCCAAGAAACAGTCTCTTCTCAGGCATAATTGCAGACACTTACAAAACATGCTAATGGAGAGATCTCATCTTTTTGAGTGGGTAGACTCCTGAAACTTTACTAAAAATTTTCCTACAACTATGTAGCTGTTAGTTCTGAGATAAATGGCTTTGTATTGTAAAGGCTTACATAAACATGCGCACCATATATTGTGATTAGTGTCAATGCCACCTTCTCACTTCAGATGCTGGCCTATATTGTTTGCCCTATTGATATTTTTCTGCCAAATCCACTAAAAAGCATCTATTTTTGTAGAGGTCATGTACATTAGCTTTACTGTACCCTGCCCAGTCCTTCTGCCAGATGAGTTATCTGTGATTGGTTGATTGAGGATGGAAGGTTTAGTTGGATTGCAGATTAAAGGAGGGATGATTATACTGTCAGCCTCCACGAGAGAGCGATTTTGGTATTTTCACCAGTCATTGAAACCAGTTGGTAGTAGGGGTGTAACGATACCCTCATGTCACGATTCGATACATATGACGATACTGAACTCACAATACGATATTATTGCGATTCTCCAAAACATAATAAAAGGTTAACAAAAAATGTACTGTTGATTAAAATGCTAAATTTGATATAACATTGTAGGTTTAAATGAATAGGTTTGGACTTGGTGCGTGTAACCCAATGACAATGGAGACACCAGAATAACAATATTCATGATTCTGAAGCTGAAAATACTGAGTTATTGTAGACGAATATGCTTGCACCCTTTCACTGCTACTAACCCTAACCCTATTTTTTTTTAAATGCTTAGTTTTAGTTTAGTTTTCATTAGTTTTAGTGTTAGTTTTGTCCTTTTTTTTTGTAGTTTGGGTTATTTGTCAGGGGCAAGATTCAAAAAGGTCAGAAAAAGAATTGTGTAGTAATAACTTAACAAAAACATCATACAATTTTAGAAATATCTATTCAACAATAAACACTGCATGTTTTAAATTGCATTAAACAATGAAAGACATTGACAAAGACAAAGACATTTGCTCTAATTTTATTTTAGTTAGTTTTGCCAAACACACATTACAGTTTTAGTTAGTTATCGGGGGGTTTTTTTTTTTGTAATGCCTCGTTTTTTTCCCATTTAGTTTTCGTTTTTTTCGTTCGTTTTCATTAACGATTATTACCTTGATCACACCTAAATAGCAGCAAAAGTGTTTTACAATACAACATGAACACAATAAGTACATTGTACTTATTTTTTGATGCAAGTACATAGTACTCAAAGCCACTTAATATAAAGTGGGACCCAATTTTTTTAAATTTCAGTGACTTGGTACCGAAGTTGGTACTTTTTGACAACTAAAAATTGGGTAAAAGACGATTGCTTAATTTTTCATTGTGGCATGTACAGGATTCGGCTCACTGAAGATCATTTATAATGAAACAGGCTAAATGCTGGGTGTGCAACATGAGTACGTGCCCTGCTATTCAGAACAAGAGGGTCAGAGCTGAGCCTTTTGCGGTGTTCAATAGGCCAAACTTATAACTCCAGACTAGAAGAAAACTGAGCAATCACATTTGTACAGTAATTGGACTTTCAAACAGCCATCAAGGATGAATCGACGATTGTAATTTTAAAATCAGACCACCTTGTTCTTTTCAACGCCCTCACAAAGAGATTCATGCATACCACTGTAGTTTTACTTTACCGAAGGACACCGTAAGAGAACATTGTGAATGTTGGAGGTCTGTTGGCTTCAAATCAGAGAGAAAATTAGCTCAACAGTGCAGCGGATACTGTGTGTGTTTGATGCATTCGATCAGCGAGACATTCTATGAATCCTTGCCATTTATCGCACCCCCTTTCAACCACTGAGATTAACTACAGGGCTAAAATCAAAACCCAATTTCTTCACTTAGCTGAAACATGTAGATTCATTTTTGCAGTTGTAATATTAAAGAAGAATTTCTAAATGTAAATTCCTTCATGACAAAGCAACAAATGATGTAAGGCATCTCTTCTATTTTAATAGGAATTTTTGTCCTAACCTACTCGCAAACACTACTTTTTTTGTGTGTGTTGTTTCTTCATTTCTATGTTTGTGCTGTTGCACTACCCATGTACACATGCAAAACTCATCAGACCAAAGTACTGCTCCAAATGTAGAAGTTTTATTCCTATAATAATATAACTCAAACGTGGTCGATGACTGATAGTTGAAGTTGAGAAACGTTGGATATTATGACGCATCCCTTGAGGTCTTGAATAGGGATGTTAACCGATGACCGTTTGAATGATCAACGTTGACCGTATCAACGTTAGCCGATGAAAGTTGACGGTGAAAAAAAAACCATTTGGCACAAGGTTAGAGCGTTTGGGTTCACACGTTCAAAAGATTTGCGAAAAGTAAAGGCTTCAGGCTAAAACACTCGAGGTTAGAGCCAGGGCAGACGACAGGATGAAGCGTGCAAAGAAAATAGTGTGTGGGACCATTTCACCTAAAAGAATGACACAGATTTAAGTTGCTTGGATTTGGAAATACATTACATCTACATTTCAGTGGTAAAAGATAAGGTGATGATGATCATCTTTCTTTATTATTGTTAGCACTAACGTTAACGTTACCTCAAACTATAGCAGTGTCATTTTCTTAAATGAGCCACGGCAATGTTTCAAATGAGCTTCTAACGCTAGACTAACACCTTTATTTTTAACGCGATCACCGTCGAAACTAAAAAGGAGCCATTTGTCCTCCAATTACATTCAAGCTCCTTGGCGCCACATTTGCGGGACTCAAGTTTCACGCTGTGTGGGCATTTAAAAAAAAAGTGACATGAGTGGAAGGGTGGCGCTGGGGCAGTGTGTGTGTTTGTGAGAGGGAGGCAGAGCGGCAGAGAGATGCAACAGAGTTTTGAAATTGCTGGCGCGGCTCAAAATGGCTGTTATTTCAAATAGCGTAGCATATTTTAAACCAATCGGTTAACTGGTTTCAACCGGCTAATGAGGCTCGGTGGTCGGTCAAGGAAATTTGTAGTTTTCGCCATCCCTAGTCTTCAAGGAAAACCAGTCTTGCAAATATAAAGTATGTGAGTTTTAGAGGTTTCATCTTTAATTACACGTTAAATGAATTTTGTGTGACTCCGGTCATTATTACGGCATTTGAATAGGTCACTCATAAAATGGCTCAGACGTAAACCAAACAATTTTATGTGTTTGCCATACTCCTCAACTCCATAGACCACTAAGACCTCCACAGCCTGTGACTCTTTCAGTGCCTATTTTTGAGAAGCTTTTGTCAGTCTTGACAGAGATTATGCAGATGAGGCAGCCACACGCATCCTGGAACGGTTTAAACGGGTCGGTGTAAACAAAGAGTGTTGACGGCTTACATGCTGACAGGATCTGCCTCTCCATCACCACTTTCCCTCAGGGCTGTCGATGAAGGGCTGCATCTCCTCAATGCAGAGCTCGTTTCACAGCCAACGCAGTGTTGTAAGCTTTTCTCCTCACCCACACAACCTTTTTCAGCTGCAGAAGGGATGGTTTTAATAAGCGATTATATATGTCCTAACCATATAGTGCTTTTAAAAACATCTATATAGCTACTGTAAAATCACTCAAAGGGTTGAAAAGGATTCATTTCAAGCTGGTTTTGTTTAAAGATCGTGCATTTCCTTTTTCTGGGAATTCTCAGCGCAGGACGGATCACCATTGCTCTCAATTGCTGTGATGCTCTGTACAGACCTCTGCCCCAAATTTGCATTATTTTCAAGTGGTGAAGAGAACCACAAAATATTTACTAGTGGATGCATTTTTTTTTTTTTGCATGCATGCATGCATAAAAAAATACTATTCTAGTCCTGGCTCTGATTTACGACCCATTTAGCATCAAATGATGACCTAGCACAGTTTCAAAATTGTTTAATTAAAAAAAAAAAAGGTTGAACTGGTTAGCATGGTTCCATTAGCCTTTGCTGGTTGATGTTGAAACTACTCCATCTGGTTGTAAAAAGCATCTGTCTTCAGTGATGCTCATTCGAAAGTAGCTGAGTATTCTGACCAAATGTCTTTATTTGTGTTAACATCATAGGTCAACGTCAATTTCGTCCCCCACCAGATTTCGTCACGAGTCATTTTGTACTCACCACTTTTGGAAACATTGAGGCTCGGATGTACCTAAAGTCACACTATGCAGGAATTCCTTTTTGTCAAACAGCGCCCCCTAGAGTTGCTGTGGAGGACTTGTATTTAACCTTACTGTCGGAAATACCACTCACGCGTATTGGTATTTATGCCATAGACTGGTCTCTGCGCTCACAGCCTGATACTCATTTGAAGGTACAAATCTTGCATAGTGTGCATTTTTTGTATTAAATAAGAGATTGGCTAAAAATGTGTTTTTGAACTAAAGCTGAGTGCTCGTGTCCGCTGCTATCAGTGTCATGGATACAGTGTTTTCTGTGGCTCGCGCAGTCTTCACTCAGACGCGCTCTTCAATCTATCGCCATTGTTAGAGAGACTATTTATTTCGGTGAAATAAATGCACACAAACGTGTCCCTGCTTGATATAGACTGTAACCACTGATGAACATATTCAGTTTTGATGAGAGAGAAATGACTATACCGAGGGCGGATCTGACACGCTTGGCAAAAGATCTACCACTAGACCATTTAAGAACTCAAACAAGTATTTGCGGATCAATGCATTTATTTACGGGTTAAACAGAGAGGCTGCACAGTTTTACAAGTTTGTACTCTACACTTTGAAAATGCACTTCCGAATGTGTCTCGGTCCCCACCACATTTCAAACATATAGCAAATTTTTCATTATAGACTAGTAGATTTCTACCAGCTTATTCTTTTGGATCCGGCAGTCGATCAGCATTGTCATTTTGTTACCCTACCTATATTCCAGTGTATAGTTAGTTAATTTGTTATTTAGGGAATTTATTCGTTTCTGCGACCCAAGAGACAAATTGCTGCTGCCCAAGACCATTGCTCTCTACAGGTGTGCATCTGGAATTTGTACAGCTCAGATGAATGAGTCACTTTTATGAAACTCATTAATTATTTCACTTCAAAGACCTGGTGATTTTGAAGAGGATCAAACATGAAAGATATGTAAGAAGAAGTGGCTTGCTTTTCTAGGACATTCGGCCCAGTAGCCTAAGGCATGCTTTACTGCCATATTCATCATCGCTATAGATTGTCTTTTAATCTCGTAGTTTTGTGCAAACTGACTAAAAGTGAAAACTCTCAAGGGTATTGTTTTACCTTTTTTTCGTGCTCAAACAATTGCTAGCCTGTTATGTTCTGCTTTAGGAGGAAATCCGATCTAAATAGTAGACACTATTGCAATGCACAGTATACATTTAAAGATGCAACTTTAAAAGTTTTACCAGCCTCTGGTGAAAAATTCAAGTAGTGCAGTACCAGTTATATTTTAACATGATATATATAATTTTCTATTTATATTTTTTAAAACAACACTCAAATATGTTATGTTATATTCCAATTCTCTGAATAGTTTCTCCTGCTTATAATATAGTGTGACTGCACCTCAAGATTGGGGTCTCAAACTTCCTCTGACCTTGCATAAAACTTTATTTTATAGTGGACTAATGATGCCTGAGATTGTATTTCTTGAAAATTACATTTTATTCCTTTCAGATCAGACAGGTAGCTGTCCCATTAGGAGACCGGAAACATCACAGCCTGGCTTTGAACTACCAGTCAGTCATTTAAATAAAAGAACTAGAACATAGCAATCAATTCACATATGCAATTTGTATTTAAAAGTCGGCATAAAACGGAAGTTGCAATCAGTCTTTTCTTTTCCTATTGTTACGTGTATCCGAGTAAGATCGAAATCGGCTTGAATTCGTCCTTAGGTAATTCATTGTTTAGTTCGCAATCTGCAGCAATCCAGAGGTAGACCTGAATGCCCGTTCACAGTCAGTTATGGAGGATATTTATGAATGATACGTCATGAAAAGTGATACGTTTGCCATTTTGAGGGGTAGGGAAGGTTAATGTTTTCAATTAAAGACGAGTGCACATAAATTTAAAAATAATAATAATTGTGTGCGAGGATAAATCCTTTATAACAAACACTGCAACATTTTGTTAAAAAAAAATTAAAAAGCAGACCTGCAGATGTGCATGTCTTCCTCTGATAGACCCTAAATTACAGGTCCAAATGTACATACAGGTATGACACAATGAATAAAAATTTCATTCTGTGCTTCCTTCCTCTTAATGAACCTAATTAAACGTACAGTATGCGATTTTTGGCCACCAGGGGTCACTCTTTTAAAATAATAACAAAAGACGTACTTTGATGACGTCGGGAAAGAGCGTGGGCTCACGGGAGTTGTTGTCGCTGTCAATGACAACCAGCTCAGCTCATGACATGACATCATCGTTTCACAAAATATACGGATATACGGCATCTCTCTGTAGATTTAGCTTGTCAAGAAGCTTTAAATGCAACCCCAATGTTTACCTGTGTCATGCTTCTCCTGTCCCAAACCCTTCTCGCGTCATATTTTTCAGGTACATTTGAGCTTTAGCTAATGAGCTGGCTGTAGCAGCAGAACGTGCAGGCAAAGCGTAATCGTGGTCCATAACTATTATACAGATGAATATAAATATTAATATTACGCTACTTCAATGAATGACCTATTTTAGAACATTTTTCATATATAGAGCGCACTGGATTATAAAGCACATAAGATACTGCAGTCAAACTTGACTGGGTTTGCGTTATTCATCCACTATGTGCTAAAGGCTAAAGGGAATGTAGTAAGTGCGCGGCGCCGGAGGTGAGGCGTTTATAGTAAGCATGAGAGAGCTGAAGCGGGCACGTACATTCGCAGCCTGACTCATAATGAGTATTCAATGTGCGCGGCTCGCTAACAGCAACAGTTGTGCTGTTTTGAATGAGACGACCCGGTTACTGTGAACGGGGAGCGCTTTATGCGTGAGCAGCACCGGGGACAGTGTGTCTGTTAAGAGTGAGCGCTCGTGAGTGGGCACGTGATTTACACACATAAAAATACGTACTACTTTTTTTATTTCGTCATTTTCTTTGCTTTATTGGCGGTAGTCCAGTGTTCCCCTTTGTGTTTGGCGGTTTCGCCGGGTTCCGCAAGGAAGTTAGAGAAAATAGAGGAGTCAAAGGTTATATGACGCCATAGACGGGCGACGAAACGGAAATAAAGAAACGTCCCGTGTCTTCGAATTAAACTATAAATTTCTCCGTATTTGAAATTTGTTGGAAACTGTCGGGATAATGTAAGTACACATCTAACAGAAATATATAACATAGATACAGTTATTTTTGCTATTTTTAATGCAGAAAAATTACATATTGTGGCTTTAAGTGCTGTTAGAAAAACAGCTCCCTATACAGCTTGACTAGTATAGGGAACCATCACAGTTCAGCACAAGTGATTAAACAGCAGCGCAGTATTTGTTTACATTTTTTACATTTTAGTGATACGTCGCTGTTTCTTTGGAAGATATGGAGAAGGAAGAGAAATGAAAGTGGTTCTATATCGGGAGAGACTAAATAGCAATGCTAGCCAGCTTTATTTAGTAAACTGACAGCAGCAACAGCGAGCAAAAAGGAATTTCGCCTTTTATTTAACACAAACTAACAAAATTAATACTTTGTTATTCAACTAGAGTTGTTTAATTTGTTATAGATATATATCTGTACCGCGTAATGTTTTAAAAAGACATACGACTCGCAGTGACAGGGGAAAGTCCGATCTGTCCGCTTAAGGTGAAAATACATCTGATATCAATCAGATGCATTTGCACCTTAAGCGGACAGATCGGACTTTCCCCTGAATGAGGCCTGAAACATCAAGTATGACTGAACTCGCAGTTTAACGTTACATGTTTGGGGGTTTCTAAGTCTTGGACCCAGCCGTGGCAGAATTGTTCCTAAGCATGTAATGACTTAAAGCTTCTGAACTTGCATTATAAGGTCTAGGCAGTAACGTTATGCACTGTTACCATAAACCAGGTAATTGACTGTCAGGGTATGTGAAATGTGGTAGTGCTTCGGGTTTTTCGTCCATTCTGTAGCAGGTCGTACGGGTCAATGTTGTTGATGTCAAGTAGTTTCTCTAGATAACGCTGCTTGGTGTTGTTAATTAGTCTCTCCCTATAGAGCCCCTTTCCTTTTGCTGCTTCATTTATTCCCAAGAAACTGTGCCTTATCGCAAAAATGCAAACAAATATCAAGCTGCTCTCTTTCTCTGTCGCTACAGTATTTCTAAGTAACCATGACAAAGGACAGCGTATCCTTCCAAGATGGCGAATCCTTCCCACAATGCAGCGCGGAGTGATGCGCGTGATGTCACATTCTCATTCCCGAGATGTATATATTGTAAAGAATAGTGCATTGTACATGTTGGTGTGTCGAATGGAAATCGACATTTTTATTTTATTTTCAGAACGAACAAAAATTTGAGAATATTGGATTCAAAATGTGGTTTCATGTTGACTTGTAATGGACACTGTAGTCTTTCAGTTGTTGATGCCACATTGGATGGCAGAGTTTTGAACACACTGCGGTCAGCGAGTCATCTTTAAGCAAAAAGCTGAGTGCTGGTGAAGTAGTCCGGCCAGCCTTTGATGAGCAGATAAAAAGAAGTGCTGGACCTCTGGCTTTTGCTCTCCCTCTTTTCAGCCTTTGAATCAGGAAGGAGCTTTTCAGATGATTCCTGTTTGTTTGTTTGTCTTTTTTGACAAACAAATCCAGCTCTCTGCAAGCCCGCAACTCTGTTTGATGAGGAAATGAAAGCCCAAGAGGGTGCATTATTCCCTCCAAAATTTCTGCCTCTATCGGCATTGCTTTTCTGTTTTATCTTTGTTTGGCTGTATAATTCAAGCAAACCCTCATCCTCGGTTCAGTAGGAGAATTTGCCCACGTGACTCTTCTCATAACCTCTCCACATTGCCTCCAGCATGTCATCTCTCACACCAAGAGAGCAGAACCCTCTTTCACAGCTGTCAGACATGACCGAGAACTTCTGGACTTGCGTTATGCAGGGCTCTTGCCACAAGGTTATAAGTTATCCACGCTGTGCCTTGGAGTCTCTCATACGATTGCCTTATAGAAGTAATCGCCCCCAGTTGATTCAAGAGTCCAGTATCTTTCCCAGCCCTCACCACACATCAGCCAAGGTTAATATACTGTATCTGAAGACTGATTCCAGCGTGCCTTCAAGTCAAATAACACTGCGATCTTATTAAATAAGAGCAATTACATTCATGTGAAAAGGCCCAAAGGCTGAAATAAAGGGTGGAGGCAATAGTGTTGATTTGATGTAATTCAAAAGCAAAAACAAAGGGAGTGTACGAGGTGTGCTAAGGTAAGCATTGCTTTTACAGTGGCTGAGAATAACACCTCAGCACATTGGAGAAAGATAATACTCCCTTTTAATGAGTTTAGCGAATATTGAGTACTTTTAAGGTTCCTCTGTAGGTGCTCAGTTACACATTGTTCCCAGTGAAATTCTTTTATTCTGAAACTCATAATTCAGACTCTAGTTTCTTAATAGCCTCCTTCATTTCCCTACAAAAGTTCCTTCTTCGTTATGTTTTATTCCCTTGGTCTCGCTGGCATTGTCAGTAGCTCATTTTATTACTTAGACAGGTTTTGGTTTGCCTCCAGAATGGCTCCCCGGAGTGCATCCGATCGCAATAAGCATACGTGAATCAATCATCCTCAGGTGGAAGCTTGTCTTTACATTTGCCTTTACATTCAGGTGAATTCCCCATAGAAAATACTTGTTTGTTTGGTTCGGTATTTAAGTCAGAGCAGATCACGGAGTCTCTCAATTAAGTGTGTTATGATTGAGAAGTTAAAAGGCAAAAGTAATCTTCCATAATTTCTATAATGTTTATAGGTTGACACACAATGATAAGTGTTGTCCTCTATTGCATGAACACACCAGCAGGTAATATTGACTAAATGCATTAAAGGAAGTGTAAGCTATTGTGTGGAAAATATCAGCTTGGACATTCTGCCTAACTTCTTTTTCATTTTTTGAGGTGGGTAAATGACACGTTTTAATGTTCTTTTAAAATGTAAGTAATGTTTATGATCACATTTGTCAACTGACTTCATAGGTGATGTCTTATTTCCCCATCATGCAAAGTGAGGCATGTATTTTCTACAGTGAAATCATCATGACAGTGAGATATATCTCTGCAAAGAAAAACACTTGTGCATTATAAATGGAAGTGACAACCATCATTTTGCATCAAGGTAATGAACCACCTTCAAATGCTAATAACAACTCAATGGACCAGCCCTGGGTCTGGCAGCCAGTATACATTAGTAACTATAAAGCACAATTCAAACTCACTCAAGTGCATGTTGTGCTGTTTTGTTTTTGTTTGTTATTGTTGGGGTTTTTTTCACTGCAGCACCCAGATGTAATGAAGGCCATCGGATGTACTGGCACAAAATAATATTAGTCTTTATTTATCAAAGTCAAATCAATCCTGTAGTGAAAGCCTCTGCATACAGTAGACAAAGAAACATGAAGATATCCACCAAAAGGAAGCCATTTCACAAAGGGATGGAAGGGATCCTTTGACCCTTTTTAAAGCCTTAATATCATTCAAAAAGGGCACCCCATATCTTTAAAGCTCGCAGATGTTAATGCACCCAGATAAAGAATTATTGTAATTACAACCCCTGGGCATCTTCACTTGCTTGTGTTTATATTTAATTTCTGCCAGTAACCTCTTCTGATATTACTCCATCGAGACTAAGCTCTCTAAAACACTATTGCTTACCTTTGGATTTTTTACTTTAATGCATATATTAAAAGGAATGTATACACTCACCTAAAGGATTATTAGGAACACCATACTAATACTATGTTTGACCCCCTTTGGTCTGCCTTAATTCTATGTGGCATTGATTCAACAAAGTGCTAAAAGCATTCTTTAGATTGTTGGCCCATATTGATAGGATAGCATCTTGCAGTTGATGGAAATTTGTGGGATGCACATCCAGGGCACGAAGCTCCCGTTCCCCCACATCCCAAAGATGCTCTGTTGAGATCTGGTTACTGGGGGGCCATTTTAGTACAGTGAACTCATCATTGTCATGTTCAGGAAACCAATTTGAAATGATTCAAGCTTTGTGACATGGTGCATTATCCTGCTGGAAGTAGCCGTCAGAAGATGGGTACATGGTGGCCATAAAGGGATGGACATGGTCAGAAACAATGCTCAGGTAGGCCATGGCATTTAAACGATGCCCAATTGGCACTAAGGGGCCTAAAGTGTGCCAAGAAAACATCCCGCACACCATTACACCACCACCACCAGCCTGCACAGTGGTAACAAGGCATGATGGCACAAATGCTTTGCTGCATACCTCGGTTGTAACGAGTGGTTATTTCAGTCAAAGTTGCTCTTCTATCCGCTTGAATCAGCTCTTCTATCCTCTGACCTCTTGCATCAACAAGGCATTTTGGCCCACAGGACTGCTGCATACTGGATGTTTTTCCCTTTTCACACCATTCTTTGTAAACCCTAGAAATGGTTGTGTGTGAAAATCCCAGTAACTGAGCAGACCGGCCCGTCTGGCACCAACAACTATGCCACGCTCAAAATTGCTTAAATCACCTTTCTTTCCCATTCTGACATAGAGTTTTGAGTTCAGGAGATTGTCTCGACCAGGACCACATCCCTAAATGCATTGAAGCAACTGCAATGTGATTGGTTGATTAGATAATTGCATTAATGAGAAATTGAACAGGTGTTCCTAATAATCCTTTAGTTGAGTGTATACTCGGATGCTTTAAGACTCCTTATTTACCTCCCTCTCTGCACTCATCCATAGGAATTGCCATTCTCCGTAAAAAAGCTAATCTGGCAAATTTAGTTCGTTTCCACATTGTGGTTGTTGTATCTATTCAGAAATGACTATGTGGCACCATGGGATGTCTTTGAGTTAGTGTGCTCGGTGTCTAATACAGAAGGGAAAAAAAACTGTAGTGGAAAACACAGCCTGTCTCCCTTGTCATCTAAATAATGAGTTTCATTTAGTCTGACACCATACTGGGAAAGTTTCAGTATCTGCATCCAAAAATTGACTTCATTTGCCAGTCCCTTGCTCTCCCAGACATGCTGAAATTAATTAGCGCCAGATTGATATTGCTCTTCTCTTATAATGTGGTCCGTTGGGAAAACGTGACCCGCTGCTTACACCTTGCCTGAGGACTAATAAGTGATCTTGGAGGGGGGGAATCTAGGTCCAGCTTCTTTCTTTAGTTTGCATTTGCAGAAAGATGGAGCACTTTTTATATCGGAGACCATCTGCTTTGATGCAGACCGCCTGTTGTATTTGAACATTTAATTTCGTTGGAAGTGAAACAGAGATAATGACCCACTCTCTTTGCTCTTTGTGGGAAGCTTTCGCAGGCAATGCAATTGTGCGTGTGTGTGTGTGTGTGTGCATTTGTGTTGAGCACCAACATTTCTCCCCAGGATTAATTAGTTTGATTCACACTGTGACAGCCATGCCAACATCACTCCCTGGGGTAACTGGCAAACAAACAGCAGAAAAGAGATACCTTGTGTGTGTGTGCATGTTAGTTAAGCTTTGGTATATATGTGTGTTTCTGTGCTTAGCTTTAGCGAGAGTTTGTCAGATGTGTTGCCTTGCATGCATTTACCCCCCTGAATTCTTTAATTAGCGTACTGTAAATACTTTGACGACAGCAGAATGCTTGGGAGTTGGAGAAGGGAAAAACCCAAGGCTGCGTTAAGCTCCGGTAGAATGGGGAGTGAAAAAAATAGTGGCATCCGGTCTAACAGCTTGCGTAGCCAGCGATGCACCTCAATGATCTTGTTGCACATGGCACATTTGTGTAATGGTGCGTATGCTCATAAAAGCACGCTCTCTGTTGTTGTGTAGCATTAGCTCTGTGGATTGAGAATTTAATGAGTTTTAATCTGAAAGAACAAATCTGAGCCCAACCATTATAAGCATGCCTGGTTTGCATCATCTCTGGGAGAACCGCTCCATGACCGCTTGCACGGCCATCTTGGCAGTATATGTGTTGGAATCCATAATAAGTCTCTTATCTGCACTGGAATTGGCTACTTGTTGGTGGCTGTGAGTAATTGATAATATGGAAACTTGATGAAAGCACCAGTGTCACTGGAGGCTGTGCTATGATATATGTTTCTTAGAAGACAATGTAATCGACTCCATAAAGCTAAGGCTCTCAGTTAATGGGGTTGAGTGGTAAAAGAGGGAGGGGGGGGATTTAGTATTGAACACCCACCAGAGACCAATCTTTAGTCCACATTTGAAGCGTCATGTCCCCATTATATACAGTGTTGTTCCAATTATTTTAGTTTTTTTCTCAGGGAAATACATCTGAAAAAAATGGGTTGTCTTATCTATTGAGTCTAGACTTTCGCATGTCACCAGCAATGATATGAAGCGCCAAATATGTGTAAAACGAGTATTTCCCCCTGGACTTATAAACGTCATCAAACAACTGTCATTAAGCGGTCAAGAAATACTTTAACTGTCTGATACAATGAAACAACACAAAATAGTTAAGTGCATTTAAAAACAACCAAGGCTGTCTAAATTGCTGTACAAAACTACCAATATGATAACGGTCAAAGAAAAGCTTCCCGCTGTCCTAAAAGCAGCCACTTCGAAGAAACTGGCAGGCAAGTGTGTCTGTATGTAACCGAAAAATAGATGAGGGGTTGCCCATAACCAGAGCCGTCATCCAGCTGAAGGCAATGGAAATCGGCAAAGAGATGAACTTACCCACCAGCCAGGACCTCATTTCTTATTTCAGCTACGTACTGACGCACTTGCCTGTCAATATCCTCGAAGCAGCCGCTTTGATGTGGCGTGATGAATTAGTGTTTGCCCTCCAACTTCAGGGAGAAACTGCTGTCTTTTCTGCACTGTGTGTGATCAGTCTAAGGAAAAAAAACATTGATTATATCCTGGATCCGATATAATACTGATCAAACACACGTGTTTTTTGACATGTCAATATCCGTCACTGTACATAAAAAAAGTCAAAGTGGGTCGTCTAATATTAAGGGTCATCTTATATCCAGAACAATACTGTAAGAATCCACTCCAGATACTTACTTTGCATTATTAAAGTATAAGTGTATAATTCTGTGCCATTAGCATTACCAAAAATACACAATTCAGCTATAATTAGTGGTTTTAATTCATCCCCTAACCAAAAGGATTTGTTCATTGATTCATTCAGAGTACTGATTCATTCACACCAGTACTGTAGATGCAGACCAATGAGTGTCTTTTGAAGGATTTTGATATCGTCAACTAATCTTGTGTCAACGCATTAGGCCACTACTGAAACAATAATGGTGTTTAAGAGACTAAGAGACTGTCTCCACAAATGACAAGTCTACATTTTGTCAGCTACTGGGCTTGATTTATTTATTTTCTTCCCAAAGCTATAGAGAAAAGACAACATTCAAAGCTTAAATAAATTATGAGTTTACCATCCTTTTGTGATTTTAATTTTGTTGTTATCAGTCATTTACAGATTCCTAAATCAGGATCATTCTTCATCCTCTTTTCTCTTCAGTTGGCTTGTTGAAAAAGATTGACCCTCATGCCAAATTGAACAAATGGCTTGCCCCTTTTGTTCCGTCACTGTCGGAAAGTATTTCCTCATTCATGACGGACATGCTTTGTTCAGTTTGTTCTTGAATGGCGTGTACCATTCATTTACAACTTATAACATTACAACATATAACATCCCAGTTCGGTCAGTGTCACTTAGAGTTGCTTAGTCTCAAAACATGAACTTAAGATCCAACCACTGATATTGCTCCTTTAGTAACCTTCAGTTTAATGCTATTTGTTGGTGCTATGGTCAGTTTCTGAAGACAGAAAACATTTGAAAAGAGAGACAAAAAATATCTTTGGTGCATTTGTTCTTTGATGAAAAAACAAAAACAAAAACTGAATCACTCATGATTGAAACACCACTATTGTTAATGCATTTGTTAACTCTGAACTTGCGGCCTGGAAGAATATGAGTCACCTGCTAATGTTGTGTAAAAACCCGAGGATGCAAATTATCTACAACACTGAGTTTGACATTTTGTGTTGACCATTCATCTTGCAAATGTCTATTATGAAATAATGGCTTTTAAGGCAGTGTGACAGTTACTCAGTGAGCATGGCTGCCTGTAAAAGTTTCTGTGTTATAGTTTACTTTTCTGATTTAATCATAGCACCGCATCATTAATCTTCATCTGCCGAACACTTTGGCATACACATCAAGAGATAATGGGGAGTATGAAATTGTGGGAAGTGAGAGTTTGGGGTCCTAGTTTCTGATTGTGCTGATTCAGTGGTCACCAATCAGACTCTCTGTAATGAGAAACTGTTGGTTCAGCTGTCGTGGCGCTTGGGTCCTCCATGGACTGAGCTGGAAATGCATTGTCTCAACTACTGTCTCAACTATTGTCTCAAGTTTCAGGGTTCAAAGAACTTGCATATTTAATGAAGATAGAAGACTACACGTCTAGTCAAGATTAAGCGGCATCAACATTCCACCTTCTACACTCTAAAAAATGTTGGGTTGTTTTAACCCAATTTTGGGTCAAATATGGACAAACCCAGCCATTGGGTTAATTTTTTTTAATTCCATTTTTAACCCAATGTTTCGGTTTGTACATATTTAACCCAAAATTGGGTTAAAACAACCCAACATTTTTTAGAGTTTAGAAGGTGAAATGTTGATGCAATGCCGCTTAATCTTGACTAGACATGTACCGGTATTCTTAAATCACGGTAATGAATATGCACACAGTATTGCTATTGATGTGCATTTCAAAATACCGAGTATAATTATAGATCTAAATATTGATTTTCAGAATGCACATTAGCGTTGAATTGAAATTGAAGTGCAACATGCAACAAATACATTTTCAGTGCTCTAAAATAAATAAAAAGAGAGATAACACAATTCATTTTAAAGCTTTTTTATGGTTTTTTATTTTACATCCAAATTCCCGAATTGATGCTGCAAAATGTAGGCTATGGAGAGTCGGACATTGTTTCCCAACCCACGGGCTTGTCTCTTCTTTGTCTCTACAGCTGTTTGTGAGTGGGGAGCTAAATAGGATTTTAAAGGGCTATTTTTTTATGTTTGTCACACACCATGTTAAACAAATCTCTCATCAAAGCCTCCTCTGCAATTAAGCCCACAGAACATAGAGCTTGTTCATAGTCAGTTACAATTTACTCAACCACAAACATGATACCCATTCTTCAAGTCCATATGTGTCACAATCCTCGCAAGCTAAATGTTGTGACTGTGCATTGTTAAAATTTGTCATTAAAGTCACCCACACTTTTTCTTAAAATCATCTTACAGTATTTGCATTTAAAGGCATCTTCTAGGTTCAAACTTAACAACATCTGTGACGTGACATTTCTAAATGAATTAATTCATCAAATTATGAGATTTCTGCTTTTAAACTATCCGGAATGCATTGCACCCTTGATTTCAATTTGTAAGTGCGTTACCGTAAACATTGCGTGACTCATTTTAATTTTTTTTTTTCTGACTAAGAGACAAGTCAAATTAATTTCTGTGGTAAAATCCAGCATGCCACAAATTCTGTTTATAAAACTTGTACTAAGCCTGGATATAGCCAGAGAAAATCTTGACCCAGATGAGGAAGTTATAATGGCTGACATAAGGCTGTCAACGCTCTGATTAGACTTTGCTGGAAAGACCTTGTGAGTTTTGAAGGTGTGCTGATTGCAATATCTTTCAGAAGTCCTTTGAGAAGTAAATTGCTGTAACCTTGGAGTTTGGTAATTACCCCAGACTGCTATCATTCTGGTAGTAAAAGAAAGGCCTTTCTAAACTCATGCACAGCGTCTTCTTTAATAGGATATTCAGCCGGAGGCTAAGCAAAGGGTAATGACAAACGTCTGCTGTGACTTCTAGACACTTTAGTGCTGGACGACTGCTTCTCAGTGGGCTTTCAATGCTAAGTGATGATGGCTTTATGAGGGTAACGTCTTGCACTCCATCTGTCAAGAGTTGCCCTAACCCTTGTGCTTATGCAGAAGTCATCAACTTTGGCCGCTGGCACTTCATTATCCAACTTAGTTGCATTAACTTTTTTAGCAGTTTTATAAGGTGTTTATTTTGAGAGAAATATTGCTTTTAATGTCTTACAACTTCTTGGTATCAGCATCTACACCTGTGCAAAAAACAGCCTGGGATCTATGCCAATCCAATACAAACAATTTTCTGTATGTTATAGTTTGTATATTGATTTGTACACAGTAACAAATTACAACGCAATGGTGGCGCAGAAACGGTAATCCGATATTACATGTAATCTTACTGGGTGCATTTGACTGGGTGCACTGTGGCTAAAATCGGTTGGCCTGACAAGGTTGCAACTTTTCGTGTTTAATTTCTAGCATTAATGAACAGAATTGCAACTTCCGCTTCAAATTACTTCTATCAGGGTGGTCATAGAATAGCAACACATGCCCCTTTTCCACCAACAAGAACCAGGTACTGGTTCAGAGCTAGAGCTAGTGCTGGTTCGGAGTTGGTTCTACTGACGAGCTTTCAAAGAACCGGTTTGCCTTTCCACAGGCTAGAGAGCCATCACGGAGCCAAATCTTACGTCACTGTATACATCTCATGTTGCCCAGCAATGCTAGCCAAAGCTGGGATAGGAGAAAGCATTCTAGCATTAAAAATAAATGTACACTTCACCAGTAAAATCTTCGTATGTTTACTTTGAATATAAAGTGGCATGGCAAGGTTGGAAAAGTAACGGTGCTCCCTATAACCAGTCCATCTCTGGCTTTAAAGGGTGAATACTTGATTTTTGTCATTACTGATGCTAACATATTTATAGAGTCACTGACCACCTGAATTTCCTCTTTCTGTAAATGCATTGACAAAGGCACAGCTTAGACCTATAATTCAACAGCACAACTGAATATAAATGTCCTTTTCCTCTGCTATCCATGGCTCCACTTGCCACAAATGATTAAGGCTGTTTCTATTGTTCTATATTTTTTTTAAGTTAAATTACTAACTTGGCAGCATGTAAGAGCAAAACTTCAGTTTATTTGACAAAGAACAGGTAATTGCTTTTTGTGCTAGACATTTACACCGGCCGGGCAACAGCAACAGTTTGAAGAGTGCAAGCTAACGTTTCTATTCTTAGTGCGCTTGCAGTTATGTTGAGTTCTTTACTTTTCAAAACACTCACAGGTGCTTATCTGAACCCCAGATAAACCGGGAAAGTCATGACAGAGACTCCCATTACCTAAACTTTGAGAGACAGAGCCGCCCTTTGCCTTGAGGGAGAGTAATGTTGAGGCGGCCGGTAATGAAAGCCAGTGGCTCAGTGACGCGAGAGTGTCTCTCAGGCTGGGGGAATGGATGTGGTTGTCTGTGGTGACACAAGCAAACATGTCAGCCCTGTCAGATAAACCGGGTGATGTGCTGCAAGCCGTTCTCCTTTTACAACACGCTGCCTTTTTCCACCCCAGCAACTGCTATTATACGCGTCATCTTGAAGGTAAGACATAGGCCAGCACTGCAAAAACAATGCAAATAAATAAATCATCTCAGCAGATTTTCTGTATCTGAAACACAGCGCTCCTTATATAGTCAAGCCGATGAATTGCCTAGTTTTGTAATGAAACAAAGAAATGGAGCATTATAAGAAGACTCCCTTAGATCTGCAGGCATTCAGAAAAGTCTCTCGCAGTAGTTTGTGTTTAATATGGATATCTACATTTTGGTGCAGTGTAGTTTCAGCAGCAGATAATGGCCACCGCTGTCTTAGTTTCGTAATAATTCTTTATTTCCTCGTACTGTACATGCATATTAGCAAATGCATTTTGGCTCAGTTTTGTTTGTTTTCTAATGGTTATAAATTGCCATTACTGAATTGGCTTTATGCATTACATTTGACTTTGCTCAAAATAAGACGCATTATCAGCTTAAAGTACGATAATAAAACTGTTTGCACTGTTTTTATTTTATCAGCTGATGATTTTGCTGAAAGCATTTATTAAAAAACATTTTTGTTACTGGCAAACAGAACATGTTGTTGCTTAATAATTTTTTTAAATGGCTTACAACAAAGTACTATTGAGTGCATACAGCTTTGCATGTGTGTGAGAGAGGCGCTTGTTTGTGGTAAGAGTTTGTTGTGTCCCTGTTAGTGCCTGAGCTTAATCAACTTAACCGAAATTAAGTTGTAAAGTTTTAATTAATGGGATACTTCAGGATTTAGCATTAAGCTTTGTATTATTAGAAAACCTGTAGTATTTTCGAATTATAAGGTTTTTTCCACCCTCATATCCCCCTGAGACGAGAGATTTATGTATTTTTTTTTTGTCTGGAAAAAATCCTCCGATGGCACAAAAATCGTAATTTTGCGCCATCGGAGGATTTTTTGTCCAGTCTAAAGACTACAGTCAGTAGTAGGGTCTGACTCTCTAGTAGCCTAGACTTGTTGTTTAACTACTGTGCTCTGTTGCCGGTGGGTGGGGCCTCCTAGGGCAGCGAAGCAAGTGCATTCTGGGAGTTGTCGTCCTTCATCCACATAAACCAAAAATACATTTTCTGGGTTTTCTCAGTTTAGAAAACACATTTCTTCTACATAAATGACCCATTTTAAATACACATTCATCTTTCCAGAAGTGAAGTATCCCTTTAAATAAATGTATGTGCAGCATGTCTTTTGGTGAAGCGCAGCACTGACCTTACAGTGCAAAACATCTTACTAAACTTGTAATTAAAAGCATTTTTACTTAACATATTTTTACTTCAAACTTACTTCATAACATCACTGTATGTAGTTGTCACCTGATATGATGAATCCTACCACCACAGGACAAGCTTCTGATGACTTGCCTCTGATGGAGGATTGAGGTTTATTCGGCCGGGGAATATCCCGGACGAGCCCCCAAATCTGTTGCTGAGTGTTTGAAATAACATGTGGCTTCATGTCAGAATTGCAAGAAATTATATTATTTTATAGTATTCTATACAGTGATAAAAGCTACATTGATTAGCATTGCATTATAAATATTATTAATAATATCTTATGTAATACCCCAGATGTCTTAAAGAACACAGATAAACCATATATTGCCGCATTTCCATTGCCCTTTCGGCAGTCAAACGTCTCCATCTGTATGTTATTCTTCATTTGTCTGCATTAGGGATGTAATGTCATAAGTTTTATGAATTCTTTGAGTCTCACTAGTAGTAGACATTTTACTGTATACTTGTGCTACAACTGTATAGTAGATATGTAGTCAGGCTACACATACACCAAAATAAAAGAGTAGTGCATTTTTGTGTGTAACTATAAATAGTAATTTTTCTATTCTGACAGGTGGTAAAATAGTTTTTCCATGGGGTATCTCTGCTTTAAAGAGGGCTTTCCTAAAGAAAATAAAAGTCACTGTGTAGTTGGCAGTTGTGCCATATATTGTCAAATATCATACATTGAAAACTGATGACAGGTATAAACAGTGATAACTATTCTGCCTTCACTAGTGTGCATAAACTAGCTTTACAGATAGCTAACAGTTTCCAATAAAGTACCAGAAGCTTCTTGCTGTATTGTGGTGTTTTACTGAAAGGACTGTAAAACTGTAACATACAAAAACAAAGAAAAGCATATTACAATCTCAATATGAAGAATATACAATACAAAAATAAATATGTAGTCTAGAAATAACTAAACTTTCAAATCACGATTGTATGGCAAACAAATAGCACAATGCTAATTTACATAGAAAACGCCATAGAGAAGCTAACGCAATTAGCGTCACATATTTCCTTGCAAATTACAAACAGAAAAATGCTAAAATGACTAAATAGGATATCAAAAGTAGGCTAAGATCTCTAAGAAACAAATACTTACAGACAGATATTCGTCAGAGACCAAAATGACAGTTCAGAAACTTTAACACTCTGGAGATCGACTTGCAGGGGAAATGTTATGAGAACAACTGAGCTACGGAAACTCTGAGTGGACAAAACACAAGAAACTCAAAACCCAAATACCTCTTCTCACAATGGGCAGTACACTCCCCGCCTGGAATACTACTATTACACTATTAACCCTTTACTAATAACACAATTTCCGAAACAGGTCTAGAGTACACCTTAGGAGTACCTTCTTTAACTATGCGGACATCTACTTTACGTACTCTTTTATCTCTCCCAGGATAAATGTTCACAATAAGTCCAGTAGGCCATTCGTTTCTTTTGACCTGAGAGTCCTTTAAGAGGACAACGTCACCAATGGCTAAGTTTGGTTGATCTGCTTGCCATTTTCTTCTTGGTTGAAGGGTAGCAAGATACTCTTCTCGCCATCGTTTCCAGAATGAGTTAGCCAGACTTTGCACCTGTTTCCATTGCTTCCGGTACAAGTCTTTTGGATCGAAGTCCCCAGGAGGAATAGAAGCGGGACAGATTTTCTGAGTGAGAAGAGCCCCTGGAGTCAGTAAATCAGGTTGTTGAGGATCAGATGACACAGGTACTAATGGACGACCATTCATTATGGCTGTTACCTCTGCCATGAGCGTCACAAGTACTTCATGAGTCAGATTTGGAGAATGAACCTTCAGCATCATAGCATCCAAGATACGTCGAGCCACACCAATCATTCTTTCCCACACCCCTCCCATGTGAGAAGAGTGAGGTGGGTTAAACTTCCAAGTGCATGCCTCCTTTTTGAGGTAGGATTGAAGCTCTGGGTCTGAACTTATCTGAAGCTCCTTGCATGCTCCTACAAAGTTCGTTCCACAATCTGAACGGAAAAGTTTGGTGGGTCCTCTTATGGCCAGGAACCTTCTGAGCGCGTTTATGAAACTTGAAGTAGAGAGAGACTCCACAACCTCGATGTGAACTCCTCGTGTGACCAAACAGGTGAACATTACTGCCCATCGTTTATTTTTCTACCACTCCACCTCTTGTACGACGGATGCATATGTTCCACGGTCCAAACACATCTACTCCGACATGTGTAAAAGGAGGAGATTGGAAAAAGACGATCAGCCGGAAGGTCTGCCATTTTTTGTTGTTGAACATTCCCTCTTAACCTGCGGCAGGTTGTGCATTTGTTGAGTAGATTTGAAACCAACCTTTTTCCTCCAAGGATCCACAGTCCAGCAGACCTGACGGCTCCTTCAGTGATATGTCTGCCTTGATGCGCAACCTGTTCGTGGTAGAACTGGACCAGCAAGGCAGCAATGTGATGCTTCTTCGAAATCACAATAGGCTGACTTTGTTCTTGAGTTATTTCAGCAGAAGTCACACGCCCTCCTACTCGCAGCAGACCTTCCTTGTCCAAAAACACATTGAGATTCTTCAATGGACTGTGTTTTATTATGTCCTCGCCTTTGTTCAAAGTTCTCAATTCTTCTTCAAAGGACTCACCTTGAACAGTTCGGACAATGACTAACTTTGCTTGAATTAAAGCGTCCATCTTTGCTTCATCTGAATCAGTAGCTTTTGAGATAGATCTGGCCTTTTCAATGAGCTTCGCTATAGCTTGAGTGAGGCGTTTCCAACTGGAGAATCGCTCAAACCTGTGTGACCCGAGTGAATTTGCCACGATTGTAGTTGCAAACGTAGAGACTTGTGGGCGGACTTCAATGTCCGTGGAGGGTTCAACAAGCTGAAAGTCATTCTGCTGCACAGGACACTCTCCATCTCTTTCCCTCAAGAAGTCGGGACCAGTGAACCAATTTGTAGAACTCAATAAGGAAGCTGGCACATGCCGTGTTCCATGATCGGCAGGATTAATTTCCGTGCTCACAAAGTGCCACTGACTGGGATCGGATGACTTCCTGATGCGAGCAACACGGTTTGCTACGTAGACATAGAACCTTCGGCTGATGTTATTGATATAGCCTAAGACTACTCGACTGTCAGTGTAGTACTTCACATTGTGAATTTCTATGTCAAGTTCATTCAGCAACATGTCTGCTAACTCCACCGCCAGAACGGAAGCACATAACTCCAAGCGAGGTACTGTGTGGACTTGTCTAGGAGCTAATTTGGACTTGCCCATGCAGAAGCCTACGTGGACTTGACCTTCAGAATCTATGGCTCGGAGGTATGCAACCGCTGAAATAGCTGATGTAGAAGCATCTGCAAAGACACACAACTCCCTTTGACAGGTAGATTGCAGTGACGTGTGCACATACTGTCTAGGAATTTGAAGTTTCTCAAGGTCTACAAGCGAATCTTTCCAAGATTTCCATTGTGCCTCTTTTTCTGCTGGCAATTGAGTGTCCCATTCACAATTCTCTGAGCACAATTCTCTAATGAGAGCTTTACCTTGCATGATGATGGGGGCAGCAAACCCAAGAGGATCGTACAAGCTGTTAACAGCAGAAAGGATGCCTCTTCTTGTGAACGGCTTGTCTTCTCTTGATACGAGAAAGGTGAAACAGTCATGTTGCAAGTCCCAGTTAAGCCCTAAACTTCTCTGTAAGGGCAGAGGCTCTGCACCAAGGTCAAGACTTTTCAGTTCTTTTGCACGTTCCTCAGATGGAAATGCTTCCATTACGTCTGGGTTATTGGAGGCTATTTTGTGCAAACGAATGTTAGAGTCCGCCAGCATTTCTTTTGCACTCTTCAGAGTTTGAATGGCGCTAACGTCTGAAGAAAAAGAAGCCAGTCCATCATCAACGTAAAAGTTTTTAAGGACAAACTGTTTGGCCTCTTCACTGTACTCATCCTGTGTGGCCAGCGCCGCCCTCCGGAGACCATATATAGCTATGGCAGGAGACGGGCTATTTCCAAACACGTGTACGGTCATCCTGTACTCTCTGATTGCCCTTGTGAGATCGTTACCTTCGTACCACAGGAAACGCACAAAGTCGCGGTGGTCCTCGCGAATGACAAAACAGTAGAACATTTGCTGTATGTCCGCAGTTATTGCCACAGGTTCTTTTCGGAAGCGCAAGAGGACCCCAATAAGTGTGTTGTTCATGTCTGGACCACTCAACAAAACATCGTTCAAAGACGTGTCTTTGTAAGTTGCACTAGAATCAAACACTACCCGTATCTGATCAGGTTTGCGTGGATGGTACACACCAAAAAACGGTAGGTACCAGCACTCTTGATCTTTGGTGGGTGGCGGAACAGGTTCAGCATGTCCTGACTCAAACATTTTTTCCATGAAGTTCAAGAAATGTTCTTTCATTTGGGGCTTTTTGTCAAGCGCTCGACTCAGTGAGTTGAGACGTTTGACTGCTTGGTCTCGATTGTTGGGTAATCTGTGTCTATTCGTTTTGAAGGGCAGTGGTGCCACCCAGCTGTTAGACTCGTCCATGAACATTTGTTCATCCATGATCTCCAAGAAGAGTTCATCCTCGACTGACATGGCAGGTTTGTCATCATGTGGGGTTCTCTTGAACAATTTGTTGGTTAGACAGTCATTTTCATCTATGTCCATCAAGCTGCACATGTTCCCAGAATTAAATAGGCCGTCAGAGCTCAGAATCTTTTCTTTAACATGGAATGAATTGGTGCAAGAGTCCAACAGAGATGTGCGTCCATTGTTCAACACTGATGTGCGGTAAACACTGAGATTGCTAGGCACATGAGCACCTCCAAGGCAAACATCACCTATTATCACCCAGCCGAGGTCGAGGCGTTGGGCGTAAGGAGCATCGTGGGGGCCGTTGTAATGTTCTCTGACCTTGTGCAGTCTTGGTATGTCCCGACCAAGGAGGACCAGTATTGAAGCATTAGGGTCCAAATCAGGAATCTTGGCTGCCAAATGCTTGAGGTGAGCGTGTTGTCTTGCAGCCTCCGGTGTGGGGATCTCAGATCGATCATCTGGGAGCATGTTGCACTCGATTAATGTGGGCAGCCGGACGCTAGTGTTGCCATCAAGAGACTCCAGAATGAACCCGTCAGCTTGGCGTGCTTTTGTCTCTCCTACGCCTGAACAAGTCTTTAGAGTGTAAATTTTGGTGTCTGTGCTAACGTTAAAGATCTCAAAGAATTCTGTTTTTGCTAAAGACCTATTGCTTTGCTCGTCTAAGACAACATAAGCTTTCACTGCCTTTTCCTTGTGCCCAACAGGATAAATGTTTACTAAGCAGATTTTGGAGCATGAGCGTGAGCTGTTACCCTTTCCACATACCTCAGTACATTTGGAGACAATGGCGCGTATAGGACTTTCTGCTTGCTCCCCGCCATGCACGTTAGGAGATTCAGATCCTGGAGTTTCCGTTTTCCAGGTTGGTGGTCCAGGGTGCAGTGCGGTAACATGTTGGTCACTTTTGCACTCATTGCAATGTACACTTGCGTCGCAATCTTTTGCCATGTGGTTGACGGAGGAACAGCACTTGTAACAAATGGCCAATTCTTTCAGAATGACTTTCCTCTGATCCAAAGTCTTTGCTCTGAAACCACGACACTTGCGAAGGGAATGTGGTTTATTGTGGAGCGGGCACAGTTTATCCGGGTCAACCACCTTTTGGTCAGAGGATTCACGATTGCCTTTTGGAGCAAGTATTTCAGTTTTTCGAACAGATACTGCGGTTTTGAAATTGGGCTTGATCATTCTTTCAGGCCTACAAACACTTGGACCACTGGTAGAAAGCAAGGGAGCAAAGCTTGGGTCATTTAAAGTTTTAGCTTTGTCGCACACAAACTTCACGAAAACGGGAAATGGCGGGTATGAAGCATGGTGTTGCTCTTTATAGTAAGATGCTGTGGTAATCCATTTTTCTTGAAGGTGAAATGGGAGTTTCTGAACAATGGGTGTGATGCCCCGGGACGTGTCTAGGTAACTCAGACCAGGCAGGAATCCATCTACCCGGGCAGCATCAAGCTCTGAGATGAGATCACCTAACTCCCTTAACTTGCCGTTTTCTCTGTTTGCGATTTGGGAAAATCTTCCAACTTTTTCAGGAGAGCATTCTCGATCGCTTCAGGGGACCCATAGATGTCTTCCAGTCTTTGCCATACCATTTTTACACCAGCTGCGGCATCGTAAGTGTGCACAGCCCTTAATCGTTTGGCTTGGTCTGATGATTTGGGGCCTAACCACTTGCAGAGGAGATCTAACTCTTCTTTTGGGGATAAATAGAGACCTGCTGTAGCGTTCAAAAAGGATGCCTTCCAAGCCCAATAATTTTCAGGCTTATCATCAAACGTCAGGAGCCCTGAGCTGACCAACTCTCTGCGCACCAAATATTTGGCTAAGTCCGATGTGGCTGGGGAATTGGACTCGTTTGCACTGGGTACAGGGCGAGGTGACGTCAGCCTAGGCTGCAAAGGAACTGACTGGTTCATTAGATGTTGCTGAAATCTGTGGTCTGTAGTAGCTGGGGTAGGATACTGTGAGTGGGACGTGAAAAGGGCATTTTTGAACGAGCTTTGGGCATAAGGATGAGTTGCTCCGCTGCTGATGTCATACTGTGGAGAGTGCGTCACTGGTAGCTCTTGAAACCCATATTCACTAATCTCGCTGTTTGATATGTTATGCTCTTTATCTTTATGTTGCTCAATATCGCCGCTGTATTTCACTCGCTGAGCTGCTGGAAGTGTCACTGTGCTAGCTTGAGGGTAATTAGAGCGATTAATAGTCTGCGGTATGGAGTCAACTACTTTGTCGCTGCTTTCTAGAAACCAGGGTTCTCCACCTTCTTCCCCAGCGGCTGCTTCCAGGACCTCTGCTTCGGCGTTGGCAGCAGCAGCTGCACTCTGTAGACGCAATTTGAGGAGGTCAGCGCTGAGCTCTGCTTTCTTTTTTGTAGCCTCAGCCTTGATGTGGGCCTTTTCTTTTAACACCTCTGCTTCTCGTTCAGCGTATGATGCCTTTGCTTGAGCGGCTGCTGCTTTAGCACGTGCTCTAGCAGCCAAAACGCTTGCATTAGACCACTGACTGGTGTGTGACCGCTGACTGGCGTGTGACCGCTGACTGGCGTGTGACCGCTGACTGGCACGTGAGTTGTTGGAACTGTTCGAGCTCGTTTCCCACAAGTCACCAACGTTGCTGGCTGAACTTTGGCGATCAGAGACAGCAGTGTAGTCTTCCGTGTCGACTTTTGGCTGACTTTCCATGTGTCTTTTTACTATTCTGCCTTCACTAGTGTGCATAAACTAGCTTTACAGATAGCTAACACACAGTAAATTTGTCAGAGTAAAATTTACTCAAATTGAAGAAAATTTTACTCTATTCCAGATAACATTTGGTCCCTCTCTGAAAAGAGTAAAAGTTACTCTTTTGATAGAGCAGTTTTTCCAGAGTTAATTATACTCAATTTAGTGATACAATTTTACTCTTTCCAATGATATTTAACTCTATTTAGTGTTTTTTAAAATCAACTCTCATGCTATTTTACTCAGTTTAGAGCTACAAGAAAATTACTCTGCTACTTTTTAACTCTGTTCAGGGGAACTTTAAATGTACTCTGCCACAATTTACTTTCCCTCCTGAGTTGTTTATTATCAATTATGAGTAAACTATAAAGAGTAAATTATTTTTCTGAATTGCACCATTCATGTTTTACCCTCAAAAAGTCGTAAAAATATAAATGAAAAACTTGCTGTCTGAAAAAAAAAAATCAACAACTTTATACTCATATATCTCAATTTTATTTTTCAAGCACCTGTTTAAAACAATGTTGCACTTACACTCAATTCACTTGTGATCAAAAAAATAAAATAAAAATTAACAATAATAATAAAATAATCGAAAATTGTGATAAAATTGTGTCTTCCCTCAAAGTTTCTTTATTACATAGTTTCAACAGATTGTTACTGTACTAAGCAGAAAAGAATAGCACAAGAACAACAATTTGGATGGTAGGTGATCTATAAGAACCTGTCTGAGAAATAAGCAAGTTCAAGGTCACACACAGTAACACAACATATGAAGAGTTCAGATGCAAAAGCCTCTAAGTGCCATTTGAAATTTTCTCCTAGAATGATCATTTTTATCAATCTTGTATATTTAAGTTCAGTAATTTCACTTAAATGACAATCAATAGGTAATCTTCATTGCCATTTAAGTGAAATTACTGAACTTAAATATACAAGCTTGATAAAAATGATCATTCTAGAAGAAAATTTCAAATGGCACTTAGAGGCTTTTGCATCTGAACTCTTCATATGAACTAGTGTCATTTTATCTGCTTCATCAGTTGCTTCACCTTGATGAATTTCACAAGAATCACGCTTTTCTCGCTGAGATCTTTCCCGGCCTTAACTTGAGGGTGGCAAAAGGTGAACCAGCATCAGAATGGATGACATGTCGCTGTCCCAACCTGAAGACAAGGAAAACAAAATAAACACATTTGTTTTAGTTTTTTAGGTAGAAGGGATGAACATACTCAGTTGAACTAGTTTTACGTAGACTTAACTTCACTTGGATGATGTGTCAGTATAAATACTTTAACCACTCCAGTACTTTAGTTTATACTGCACACAGAATAAGTATTATAGGGATAGTTCACTTTGAAATTAATTTTTGATATGTTTTAGCTTACCTCAAGGGCATCCAAGATGTAGGTGTCTTTGTTTCCACAGTATTTTCAATTTTGACATTTTTCAGTCAAACCGTTCTTGTCTGTCAGTCATATAATGGAGGTCTATGGTCACCACCTCAAAGAGCATGCACAGAGAAGTCCAAATTAAACATGATTGAATGACTCGTAAATGTAAGTACACATTGATGGCCTAAGACACGAAACGAGCGGTTTGTTTGAGAAATCGAACAGTGTTTATATCGTTTTTACAGATATTAAAATGAGGTCAAAGAGTTAAACTTTATATCAAAGAGTTAAACTTTTTATATTTCAGAGACCAATATGAAAGCCATTTCAAACTGTAAATCTGTAAACTCCTCTACTAGGTCTTTGAGAGAAGATCAAGGTAGAAATGTTAGAGAAACATGTGATTTTCATTCTGACAGTTTACCCATTGCAAGTCTGTGTTGCATATGAATCAAGCATGTCTAATGGGTAAAGTATAGAGTAAACTCTAGATCTGAATAAAGCTATGCTGTCATAAATGCATAACTTCCAATTAAATAATTTAAGTTATAGCACAATAGTTACCTTCAGCATTTTGGATAACGTCTTGGAGCTCACTAGTCTGTTTGAGGCCTCGCGGCTTTGAAGGGATCCCTGTCAGTAGTTGGCCCACCTGAAAGTATTTAAGACAATATGAAAACAAAATATTTTGTTCCTTTTCTTTCAAAAGCACAACACATTTATACCAGAACTAGATGACAGGAAAAAAAACATAGAAACCATACAGTATCCCAGAGTGGGATAATCCCAGAGTGAGAGTTTCCCAGACTTTTAAATTTGCCCAACATGTAGGGATGGGCAATGATTAATCGCATCCAAAATAAAATTATATAATATATGTGTGTGTAGTGTGTATAATTAATTTGTATATATAAATATACACACATGCATGTATATATTTAAGAAATATTTGCATGTATATACTTTATATATATTTACACATAATTAATATTATATATAAATATTTGATATATTAATAACACATTCTTCTTAAATATACACATACATGTGTGGGTATTTATATTTATAAATTAATTATACACACTACACACACATATATTATGTAAACACAATCTTTTATTTTGGATGCGATTAATCGCGAATTCGCGATTAATTGTTGCCCATCCCTGAGAACAGCAATTATATTTTGAAAAGATACTATGTTACTCTGTCTCGACCTTATTTACATTATGACTTAATGACTGACCAATCTGGAACAAAATAATACTTCAAAGACAGATGCGTAAAATAACCAAGTTGTATGGTCAATAAAAAAGTTACAAAAGTTTATTAATCATTCCGTTCAAGCTAATAAAAGCAGACTAAAAATCAAATCTCACACCTGTTTGTGGTTGCCTTTTCATCCGTCCCTCTGATTCTTCTTTCTGCAGGGTTTTTATTCTCCATGCCAGATATCCACTTCCATCTTCTGGATTGTAATAATGCTCCTATGACCAGAACAATACACAGACCTAGTAGTTATACATTACACAATTAAAGAAATAAATACCATATGAATAATAATGTAGATAATCTTTACTCTGCAGTATACAGAGTATATCATCCTCCTGTAAATCAAAAATATTGAGAGGCAACAGCTACGTACATAACCAAGCTTGCTCCTGGGTGACCCATTCTGCCAAGTATGGGAATAGGGAGATGATTCCCTTTGCATATTCTTGAAATGTAAAAGGTGTTGGAGAAAAAATATATTTCTTGGTGTCTTTGAACTTCACTCTCAGTCTCACAACGTTGTTGGTTTGCATTCTGGAGGGACCAAAAAGACAGTTAAGGCGTTAACACTCACAGTCAGATGAAGCCCTGATTATATCAAAAGCTTACAATAGTCATTCATTACAAGGAAGTTATCATGCTTTTAACTTTAGGATACTGTTCCAAATAATAAGTAGTTCCCTATGAACTATTTGGTAATACTTGAGTCATAATCAGTGGGTTACCAACATTACAATATTTTATACATTATGCATTGTTCACGTTAATTATGAACCTACAAGCAGTAGTAGTTATTATTTATTAGTAATCCTATGGGAGGTATAAAAAAGTTACTGATTAGCTAATAGTGAACTAACACATTCTGAGCGCTATTACTCACTATTTATTAATCAGAATTCGTTAGTTAATATTTTCTACTAGAGCGTTAATAATGCATTAATCATTTGTTCATGTGTAAGTTATTCATCATGAACAAATATTTAACGCATTGTTAACACTCAAAATGACCACATCAAAATGGCCTCCATCATTAAGGCTAACGTTAACTTAACTCTTTACAGAGTCAAGTACATGTGGCGCACAACTCGAGCCGCTCATCGTCACAGTAATGTTACGTTAATGTACGTATAACTTACTGGACACATCAATATGCAGCTAGCTAGTTTCAATAGTGTCAATTAAAGTTTATGTAAGCTATAACTTATAAATAGCCTCCATCATTCCAATTAAGGCTAACGTTAACTTAACTCTTAATAGAGTCACGTACATGTGGCGCACAACACGAGCCGCTTACTGGACAGTGGACACACATAATTATGCAGCTAGCTAGTTTCACTAGTGTTAACGTTTACTTAAGCTATAACTTATGTCATCTAACGTTCTTTGCGTTTGGGGTGATTACAAAAATAAGTTAATTTATCCCATTAGTTTAATCTTGAGCCCAGTTTAAAATGTGATCCTTATGTGTTCGCCTTCCCAGTTAACTAACATAGGCTTAGCATTTTGGCTGTAGTACAACTGCATTTAACAAACAAGTGATTAACGTTAACGTTAGTGATTTTCTTGTCGAGCACTAACTTAACGGTCACGTTAAACTTCACATCAAGTTAACATGAGAAAGCTATCTCTGTAATGTTCAAAAAACCGCGGAATTGATCTGAGCTCAAAACAGAGGCGATTTTTATGAAAATGGGTACTAAAACTTTGGAATTCTACTTACTTTTAAATCCAGCAGTAGCACAACGATCTCTTCCAAATCCAAATGCAGATCGCGATCGCGATGGCCGTGTAGAACAGTAATGGCTGACAAACGAAACTTAGGGAGCAGAAGATTTTGGGGAGGAGTCACAGTTACTCTATAATTTTGCTCCCACTCTATGGACACATTTTACTCTGTTCACTCAAAATAGATAAAAAACAACTCTTTTTGAGGAAAAAAATAATTACTCTGGAAAAACTACTCTGCTATTTTTCCTGTGCAGTTTCCAATAAAGTACCAGAAGCTTCTTGCTGTATTGTGGTGTTTTACTGAAAGGACTGTAAAACTGTAACATACAAAAACAAAGAAAAGCATATTACAATCTCAATATGAAGAATATACAATACAAAAATAAATATGTAGTCTAGAAATAACTAAACTTTCAAATCACGATTGTATGGCAAACAAATAGCACAATGCTAATTTACATAGAAAACGCCATAGAGAAGCTAACGCAATTAGCGTCACATATTTCCTTGCAAATTACAAACAGAAAAATGCTAAAATGACTAAATAGGATATCAAAAGTAGGCTAAGATCTCTAAGAAACAAATACTTACAGACAGATATTCGTCAGAGACCAAAATGACAGTTCAGAAACTTTAACACTCTGGAGATCGACTTGCAGGGGAAATGTTATGAGAACAACTGAGCTACGGAAACTCTGAGTGGACAAAACACAAGAAACTCAAAACCCAAATACCTCTTCTCACAATGGGCAGTACAATAACAATGACTTATTTTACTCAATTTTGACAGGCTGTTTGTGTCGTTTTAACCCTTAAGGCGACTGTTTATTTGGATGTGGGCGTAAAAGGTTTTCGACCGGGGACAGACAGACAGTGCAATTTACCCAGCTTTCCTGCAGCGATGCCTTCTCCATTTTCTCTGACAGGAAGTAATGACAGGATATGACATAACAGACAGCTGCGCCTTAAGCAGAGGTGAAAAAAGGTTTATATGATCCCTCTGTTTTCCTTCCCAACCCCTTCCTCCTTGCTTTCTCTTTTTCTACCTTTATCAACGAGTATTCTTGTCACAAAGTGAAAGCCTGTAATGTAGAGATAAGTCTTCATACAATTATAGGAACTTTTGCTATTTTGTTACAAGTAGTTTATTGATCTTTCATGTTTAAAGTATAAAAAAGAGTGAGATTTCCATGAGCAGTGTGATTTTCAGTAAATGTTGTCATAATCTTCAAACTTTGAATTTGAAGTATTCAGACATCACAACACCTGAATGGCCTTAAAATTGTTATCATGCATTCGAACGTTTCTTTTCTAGTTTTTCTTTTTCCTGCCATTACTCTCCTGTTCTTTTAAAATGCTTTTTTTCACGTTTAATTGCATACCTGATTATATACGTCTTTTCTTTTTTTCTAGCAGAGTAGGTACATGGTTTTTTTTCTATTAATAAAATTCATGCTTAATATGCTTACCTGTCCGCTCTTGCCCGCCTTGTTTCTGCAATTTAACTGAAAGTTAATATAGCGTTGAATAGCTGAAAGAAATTTGTTGTTTTATGTCCACGCTGTTAAAGTGGGCGGCCATATGGACCTTTAGTGTTATTGAATCACAACAACATATGGGTGGGATCCATTAACTACATAGAAATGTCCCATCATATTTATCTGAAGAACCCTCTCTGTACTACCTCATAACTTCATGTTTTGCTTTATCTTGTGAAATCTGTAAATTCAAAATAATCAATATGCTTTTGTTTTTATGTATTACTAGCAGACTTTCAGAAGAGTGATTTTACAAAAGACGTAACAATGCATAGGGATATTAAAGTGACAGGGAAAAAATATGAAATTGATCAATTAAAATCATTTTCCCATGAAAACGTTTTCTTTAAAAAATCGATTAGAGAAAATAAAGCGCCTTTCCTCAATAAATTGAAAGTCTGCAGCATCCATCATCCACTCAATACATGTAAAACTCAATAAAGTTGCCTTTATACTGCATGAAACCCCATTTTGTCAGCGGTGAAGTACCTCTTTAAGACATACATGATGATTTAATGCATAATAACCTCCATACCCTCTAGACATCACCCTGTATAAGATAAGCAAAACCCAAAAGCTCAACGATCAGCACCAAAATGTGACAAATGACTCCACACAGCATTGTGTCAATCTGTCAATGGATCCCATGCATAAGATGAGCATGTGTGACCACAGTGCTCACTAAGGAGAACTGGAGAGTATTGAGGATGACAGGCCTATTAACTTGTGATATGCATAATGCTACTGACATCGTCGTTCGTCTTGTTGCCATGAGTTGGGATCTGAAACGCTCTGTTTCCACCAGCCCGGTTGGGCATCTCTCCCTTTCCCTTAATAATGACAGATGAAACTCTTTGGCAAAAACTTTGCTGCACATGAGAAAAGCAGAACAGAAGTTTGTTTCGTGATTGGGAACGCATTATTACGATGGTCCACTTTAGACATTCTACTGACTATAAGTAACTTTGCACCTACATGTCAACTTAACCCTAACCTAACCATCGAATACTCTGAGAGTTTGTAGACATGTAGTTGCAAAGTTACTTTTAGTAACTTAGTTATTACAAAACATGTCTGGAACATATATTAGTCTTATTTTACCTTAAAATCAAATCTTTTTGCTTAAAGGAAAAGAAGCCTATTTAATTTTCATGACCATTCACATTGCCATAATGCAAATAAATGTAACTGTCAGCAATGTAATTAGAAAAATTGTACATAAAAAGTATTTATACATCATTGTAGTACTACTACTTTTACTGTCTTTCAAGTATACTGATTTAAATGAAAATGTCACTGCATTTTTTTTTCTTTGTTTTTTGTAATTGTATACATTTTATAGAAAATGCAATGTATTGACATTGAGAATAATGGAAAATCCATTGTTTTTTTTATTTCACAACAAATTTAAAATAAAATATGGACCAGATGAGAGTTTTAATAATACAGGCTGGTTTGAATAAAACATAGCCTGGGTTTTATACAAAAACATTCTACATTGAATAAATAATTTGAGAGTATTAGACATCTCAAGCAATCAGTTGCTGCTTCCCCGGTATACTAAATGCATTAATTTCCTTTTTAAAAACAAGACAAGACATGTTCCTTAAGTATAGTCTCCTGTTATATGTCACTGATTCAAACAGCTTTTAAACAATTGATAAAGACTGTATTCTTGCAAAGCGTCAGAAAACACCTTAAAATAGAACAATTTTCTTGAGAGGCTCGATGGTCTAATGAGTCTTGTCTCTTTTCTGGGAAAATCTGTCCATCTAGAGGTGCACTTTCTGCTTTGAGTGGACATTTCACTTGGATTCGATCAGGTTTAGCAGGTTTCAGGACGGTATGGAGTACTTTCCCGCTCGCCATCATTCCAGGTTTACAGAGGAAAGCACTCATGCTGTCTGACTGCTGTTTCTGCTTTCAGTTTAACAGATCTGCCCTCTGCACTTACCTGTTCCCTGCTCGCCAGGTGCATGTTGGGTAGGGGCACCGCTGCTCTTCATGAGCCAAAAAGCAGCACTAATGGTTGACGAGAAACTTTGCCATCACCAAAAGCGCCTCAAGGGACTCTTAATACCACCATGACCCGGCTCTCATTCTTTCTGCTCTGGATTTCAGCATTTTGCACACAGAGGTTCACAAAACACTTGTAAGTAACATGATGAATGGAGCTGTTTCTGCGGTCCTGTATGAAAGAAAAATCACAAATGCGATCAAAGACATTTCATCTAGAAAGCAATTAGATGGTCAAGGTCAGTGAGAAATTGAAATTGACCCAATTAAATTTCTTAGTGCTTGTTTAATATTTAATGAAAAACTCTATAGTGCTGTGATATTCTCACTTTTTTTTTACAACCAAATCGATTCCTGATGTATGAGATTTTCCCATCTTATTTGTTCTTATTGAATGTCCAGTTTTACTCATATGTCTAAATTTTGAAGTAAAATTGGTTGTGAGTAATGGTTATGAGGTTATGATCAGGATTTTTAATTACGGACCACTGGAAGCAGTGTTGACCGATACCAATCACTGAAATAAATATTAGGCCAACTATTCTTAACAAAATGTGTATTTGAAGTAGGGCTGTATGCATGTGTGTGTATTTACACTGTATTAAATAATAATACACAGCACACACATATATTATGTAAACACAACTTTTATTTTGGATGCGATTAATCACGGCTTTTAAGGAGGAAAGAAATGCACTTCCATTCCTGTAGGGTTTCTGTCATTGCAATATCTGCACTCTGGTGAGTTTAGCGTTATCTGATCAGCCTTCATAGAGACCACTGATCAAATTATATAAAGCTATCATCTGCCGATAATGATCGCCTCACGATCAATCAGGGCGCCCTTAGTTGTGAGTGACGTTTCTCAGTGACTTCACAAATATTTCTCCTGGCAAATCGACTGTCGTTGATGTCAATGTCTCAAATCGTGCTCAGATTTGCCAAGAAACCAAAGTTTGCTTTTTCATCCAATTCTTACTGTGCATTAACAATATATCATTTATATTTCTAGAGGAATTTTAGAAATGGTGTTTGAGACAAGACTGATTTTTTTAATGAAGCTTGAGAACATTAGAGAATCTTCTTTTGGGTTGAGCCTGATGTTTTTTTCTATAAGGAGACCTAGTAAGGTGGAGGATCACACAATTGACCTTGTGTACAGCATGTGCTCTGTACGCCCTCTCACCTCTCTGTACAGGAACATGATGATGCTTTAGGAGAGACATTTCAGCGTGATGAGCACTGATACACTTTTATTTAGTCCACTCTTTCACACACTCTTGAGCTAATCTGATTGAGGTTTGTTAGTTGCACACACAAAGACAGCAGCACTCAGATATAATGAGCTCTTATATAATTTGTGTGTGTGTGTGTGTGTCTTCCACCTATGAGCCAGAGGGTGATGTCAGCAGCATCTTCTGTGACTCATCCGCCTGCCCTGGTGTTTGTGTATCAAAGCCATACATGACCTTTGACCTGAAAGTGCTGGACACAGCTTTCTGCCTTCTCAGCACACTCTGTGTGTGTGTGTGTGTGTCTGTGTCTGTGTGTGTGTGCCTTCTTAACTATATTTTGGGGACAAAATTGTAAATCTCATCCTCATTTGTAAATCTGGTATAAAAATAAAGTAATTAAAGCTTTTTAAAAATGTTAAAATACGGAAGATTTTGTGTGATATGTAGGGACATCAAATATACATAAAATATGTGTGTATGTAGGGACATAAAAGTTTGTACTGTATAAAAACCATTACGTCTATGAAATAATCTGTGTAGATTTTGAAGTTGTATTCAAGAAGTCCGTATATGCTAAATGAATTCACAGATCTTGATCCCTGGGACACGGTAAAAAAAAATACGCTTGCGTTTCTGCTCTCCCACAAACTGTAAATGGCTTATGGTTAAGCTAAGGAATTATATTGCATGATTGAAGAAAAGTTTGTTTCTGTTAGTTCCAGTAGGACACCCATTACTCTTGGAGAAATCCCAATAACACATGGCTTATCGCTGCATATTGCTATTTTTTTATATTGTGGTGCCACAGAGAATTAGCATTTTAGTTAAACTTCTGGCAAGCTTTGTAAATAAAGCTACTCTTTATTAATAGTAATAAAAATGTGCAGCAATTAAATTGTAATGTCAACATTCACAATTACAGTTTATTATGATTAATAAGAAGCAACTTATGCCATGATTCTCTTATTGACACCACCAACACTGCAAAGTCAAGGACACAAATTAGTTTCCCACTGGTAATTATGACATTGTGGTGGTGTTCATGTGTACTTCTCATAAATATGATAATTCCAACTTGATTGGAAGAGAGTATAGAATGCATAGTTATTTGTGCATGTATCAACACACATGGATCTTTATATGTGACTAGAAGCTAGACTTGTAGTCAAGACTGCATAAACTGAGACCAAGACACTAACAAGATCAGAGGGTATCCAAAACAAGACCAAGATAGACCAAGTTAAGACCAAGACAGACCAAGTTGAGACCAAGACCAGGACAGACCACGTTGAGGACAAGACCAAGACCAAATTGAGGACAAGACAAGACCAGGACAGACCAAGTTGAGACCAAGACAAGACCAAGACAGACCAAGTTGAGACCAAGACAGACCAAGCTTGAGACCAAGACAGGCCAAGACCAAGTTGAGGACAAGACAGACCAAGACAAGACCAAGTTGAGACCAAGACAGACCAAGCTGAGACCAAGACAGATCAAGACCAAGACAGACCACGTTGAGGACAAGACCAAGACAAGACCAAGTTGAGGACAAGACAGACCAAGGCAAGACCAAGACAGATCAAGACGAGACCAAGACAGACCAACTTGAGACCAAGACAAGACCAAGATAGATCAAGACAAGACCAAGACAGATCATGAAAAGAACAAGACAGACCAAGTTAAGTCCAAGACAGACCAAGACCAAAGACCGTCAAGGCCATGACAAGACAGAGACCACGTAATATTAAAAGACTGTTCTCGAGACATACATCTCTACTAGAAGCTGGGCAGGTCTGATTCTCTCGCTGTATTCTTTTAAAAATCAGCAATCTTTGACAGCCCCCCTCCACTCTTGCCCTTTATAGAAACCATCTCCATGGGACCCATCATGCTCTTGTGCTGCTAATGCCATGTGCAAAGTGATGTTGTGCTGTTGATGTTGCGCACCAGGAAAATGTAATGTTGATCTGCAGGTCTTTCTTGGTGTGATCGATAAAATGCCTCTCATTAGACAAGGGTTTTACTAGCATAGTTAAAACTAGTCTATTCTCAGTTGTAACTGAGTTATGGTCTGACAAAGCGTCACAGACCAATTATTTCCAGAGGGGCGTCACCAACAGACGTCACGGATAGCCCTAAAACCAATCAGAGCGATGAAGGAGTGTTGCTCTTTGCTCGGTTTTTAACAAAAAGGAAACGTTCAAATCATTTAAAACAGACGTGATGGCTGATTCGAACGAGTGATGTGCGACGGCGGCATCCATCTTTGTAATGTAGGCTACAAAATCTGCCCCAAAATCCCAGTGCCGTCATCATCGTGTAAAGCCCGCCCTAACATTTTTAAAGAAAACGCTGTACATATATTTAAACAGCCAGTTCTTTATTTAACCTTGCGTTGCAAACGAGCAAATATATCCTGCACTTCTTTCAAGCATGAGTTGGTTTTAGTCACAAGCTTCATTGGAGAACCCACGGACCGAAGTAAATGGTGACTTATAGTAATGAATTATGAAAAATCATAAAAATGCGTTTTTAATCAGTGCATTTTAAATTCTAATTTTGGCCACCTCTGAAATAGGTAAAATCTTCGATATTACCAAGTAAAAGTGCAATAAATCCACGCTCGTTCAACACCGCGCATTAATTGCATGGATGGAGAATGAACATAATGTTGGCTATGTCTGAAATGGATGTGCACCGTTCTGTTGAATGATTCAGTTTATCTGTCGATCAGATGCGCATGAAAGTTGCACTTCCCCTCGGGACGGCCCTGATTGAAGTCATCCCTAACTTTCTCTGCAGGCCTCAAATGCTCGCAACCCTTGGAAATGTAATGAAATTTGGTGTTCAGCAGAGATTGTTTGCTCAGTTTCTGGATGCCCTCAGCAGACACGACTTCAATTGCAATATTTCGAGTTATTCATTTTCTCCAGACATTCTCTCGTAGATGCTGCTGATGTGAGAACAGAGGGAATTAGCTGCAAACCTCCACACACACACAACAAGGACATGACGACTACAGAGAATCCACAGAAAGTGTTAGAGGGAAAACGATCACAGCTACTCATGAAGGGACGGGATTGAACTCTGACTGACGTGACAATCTCTAGAGGGACTTGCTTACGTCCTGCAACAGGTACTAAAATGAGTGTGTGTTTATGGATGTGTGAATATAAACGTGTTGGTGTTTTGTTGGTTATGTGAAGTGAAGAGTCATTCTTCTTTCTCTCATCTTACTCTGTAATCTCGTTTATTGGTGATAAGATCAGCCCCCTCCTCTTCTTCATGTGTTCTCCAAAGATGAGCCACGTGTTGTGAATATAGATACCACAGCGCCATCTGTTGAAAAATATATGCAACAGCATGTCATGCAATCCAAATGTCCACTAAATGTATGTTTTTATAACACTTAGATTTCACACTGGGAAAATATATGTAACTTTTCAATGAATGATAATGTGCGGTCAGCCAATAATTATTGCTAAATAAATCCTTGTGTACTCATTCTAAAGGGGTTTATTTTGCAATAATGACTGTGTTATCCTTCTTATTAAATGGCTACTTGGCAAATAAATGTAAAAAAAAGGTCATGAAATATTGATTTGAGAGGAAATTGTATTATCGTGTGAGAAGAAAGAGACAGGAGTGATTATGTTTGTATACATACTGTTTATATATTAGGTTTCATGGCTGGTAAGAAATATTTCTAGCTTGTAAATATTCTTCACTTTCCATTGGCAGACATGACAAAAGTTAATTTTCTACCATGCTCACACACGTCATGGTGTTTTTGTCATTGGCCATGAAAAGCATCTCCTGTATCTCTTAAATCCTGCTTGATCAATTCCTGTAGTAAATTGGGGGTTAGCAAAACAAGAACCGTTCAACCCAATAACGTCTCGTCCTCCGCTGCATGGTATGTGATTATCTGCACCTTATCACGTTTAAATCATTGATCGACACTTGGCCACGGTCACAGTGTCAGTGCAAGAGTGACTGGCGGATCAATTTTTATTCCACCCACTGGATGTTTGACTGGGTTTTGACGCGAGACTCTTCGGCTCCTCATCCAGTTTTAATCAGGAGCTTTTGTGTGGTGATTCAAAGGATCAATAGAAAGCCGCCCAGGAACCGATGCCTGCTCCGCGACAGTAAAAATAGGGGCTGATTTTTGTTGCCGGTACTTTTCCGAAGGCTCTTTTTGATTTGCGAGACTTTCTTTGTGTGGGGGTCTCTCTACTTTGTGAATCTCTTAACGCAGCAGTGGATTTTCTGACAGATGATAATCAACGCTGAGCCTCTAAGACGCACAGAGAAGAAGCTGTATAAATTCTTTGCTGTGAAGGTATCTGCCATGTATTCACAGGACCCTCGAGGTGCTGTAAATATTGCCTGCCTCAAAAAAAAAAGATGAAGAGAAATGAGAGTAATATAATGCATGTAACTTATAACTCACAGAATCCTCTTAAATATTAACCAGCCCTACAGTAGACCCCAAACATCACCATCCTTAAGTACCAAATGTCACAGAGAAACAGAATCCCGTTAAACAAATCAATGCACATTTTACATTCAACAGGGTATTTCTGCTTGCTTAAGTGTACGATGGTTCAATAATTTGCTTCAGGGCCTGGAATACAGTACCAGATTTAATATCATACATGCATACAGTAAAATAAAACAAAGGCCACATACACACTGCAGTTAAATTCGGTTGTCAGTTCACCTTTTATTGCATAATTCTATTCTGTACACATGCATTTCAGTAAGTTACAGGAGTGACAACCGAATAATCTCGCAAAGAGATGCAGGTAGAGACAATCGCAATTACAAATATTGTAGAATTATAAGATATAAACTCACAATTGCGTGTTAAAAAGTAATGTGAGATAACGTTGCAATTGCGAGAAAAAAGTCTGAATTGTGAGTTTAATTTTACTTTATAACACTCAATTGAGACTTAATATCGCTCAATTCTGACTTTATCACGCAATTCTGACTTAATCATGCAATTCTGACTATAACAGGCAATTCTGACTTTATATCACGCAATTCTGACTTTATATCACGCAATTCTGACTTTATAACACTCAATTGAGACTTTATAGCACACAATTGAGACTATCACGCACTTCTGACTAAATCTCGCAATTGAGACTTAATATCACGCAATTCTGGCTTTATATCTCGCAATTGCGACTTAATATCTTGCAATTCTGACTTTATAAGACTCAATTGAGACTTTGTGACACTCAATTGAGACTTAATATCACAAAATTCTGACTTTATATCATGGAATTGAGACTTAACACCACGCAATTCTGACTATATCACTAAATACTGACTTTATATCATGCAATTCTGACTTTGTAACACTCAATTGAGACTTTATAACACTATATCTCACAATTCTACTGTATTTCTCAGAATTGCGAGATGTGTACGGTCATAAAAGTAGCCAATTGTATTTCAATATATTTTATTCTGTGGCAGAAACCAGTTTCCATGGAGACGCCAGAACTTTGATTTGGTCGCTGTGCTGTCAGTCATTACAGTTTCGGGAGTGAGTCGTATTCAGTACACACACTTAGCGGACCAAATTAAGGGGATTCACTCCTGCATTTAAATGCAGGTTTTCGCTCCTGAAACTTTACAGAGTGAACATGGCAGAAATGAATTGCTCTCAATTTGCGGCTTGGATCATGTTGTCAGAACAAACCATTTTTTTTCCTCCTTACAAATGAATTTTGGGTAATTATTTTCTTGTGTAGTTTTCTTGGTTTTTGTCACACAACCTGCCCACGTTACCATCAGCCCAACTGGATATGGTAAGTGTTTTCACTATGCTAAGTATGAGATTATACAGTCAGTTGTATTTGAAAAATGTGTTTTTTTCTATCCAGTTTTTTTTTTTTTTTTTTTTTTTTTTTTTGAACCTGCAAATTGTTTGGGTTGCGACCCACTGATAAAGTGTGTATGCAGTGCAGGAGTGAGGGTTGTAATTCAATGGCAGTCTGGGCATGGTTCAAGTGGCTTATGCATTAGACAGGCTGCCTGAGATATAAGGAGAACTGTCCATCAGTGAGGCCCCCTGTAGGGCGTCCTTCTAAGTGCCTGTAGTGAGTGGCATGTTGAATCCCTGGATGGCCAGCACACTGCAGCAACGCTTAATGCCTCGATGTCAGTCTTGCACTAAAAGAGCTCTATTCTTAGAATGTATTTCCATCAGTGCAAAAAAAAGGGAAGGCCTATTTTAAAGAGTAGATAAAAGTTTTAAACGTTGTTTCGGGTGCCTCTAGAGGTTATCACTGAATTACATGGATCGTGCTAGGTTATATATGGCATGGCCATATTTTATGATGCATAAAATCATGCATGTCTAGAGCATTGCATCAGCACTTTCACTCTGGTATTTTTAAACTTCGTTTTCTAAATAAATTGTGAGTTGTACTTGCCAGTGGTGTGTACTGGGTGTAGCTATGTGGTTGAGAAGGTGTTCTGAGTGTTGCTATGTGGTTGCTAGGTTGTTATTAAAATCACAGAGTTCATAGTAATATTATGGGTTAAAGTCCCCATGAAGTTTTTTGGCTTTTAGTATGAATATGTTAGCCCTACTTTTAACTATAAGCTAGTGTTCTCAAAAACAATGACAATATTCGCATTTAGAAGATATAAGCGTTCAAAACTTGGTCTCTCACTTCTGCCAATATGGATCAATTATTTTGATGACATCACTCTGCACTTCAGCTTCACATTAGATTTCTGTCCAATCAAATGCTCTGTAGAATCTGAAGCTCCTCCCCCTACATTATATAAGCTGTGGCTGAAATAGGTCACTTGTTCACATATTTAATATTTTCTACATGGTGAATGACACATAGTGCAGTGAACGATTCAGACAGTGTATATAGCGAACGAAGTCTGGTTTGACGTGAACCGCCGCAGCTCCGGTCCAGAGACATGACACGCTGATTTTAATTGCACTCTTTTAACCCCTTAACTGTCACCCCCCTTTTTGAGAATGGGGGTTAAAATGCACTATTCAAACTTAAATGGTTGTAATTTAAGAATGCTTTGGAATATATACCCAAGTTTGGTCTTGTTTTAAAGAAAACACTCAGCAGAATATTGCTGAAGTGAAAACACTTCAAAAAATGAAAGTATGAAAAAGTTATGAAAGTTTAAACTTACAGTAAATAAAATATACTGTACTATATATTTTATATTTTATATAAAATATATATTTTATAAAATATTTTTTCCTCTAAAATTTCTATAAAATCAAAGCCATACATCTTATCAAGTTATGTTCCAAATTTGAAGTTGATATCACAAAAATTGAAGTTCCCATGAGATTTTGTTTAGGCGTAGTACCAAAAATAGCCACCGGGTGCCATTGAATTCCATTGAATTTAGTTGTATACATTCTGCCTTAACAAATTAATACATTTCTGTCCAAATATCAATTCTGTCACAAAATTTGGAACCTTGAGACTCTGACCTTTCTGACAATATCAGTTTTGTCAAGATTAGAAAAGGTTTTGATAATAAATTATGAAATATAATGATGCCCAAAAGGGGAGGAGCCTGATAAAATAAGTACCGTTTCTATGGTAACGCAACATTCAATTATAAAACAGTTTTCACACGATGAATTCTGAGTTTATAAGCTTTCAAATGATACCTAATTTATGATAACTACTAAAATATGTGATATAATAAAAAAAGGTGATAAAAAATAATATTATATTTTAGAGGATAATAAATATAAATATTATCATTTTTAGAGCATAATATTGTACTATATTTTTTTTTATTATTGAAAAATACTAGATTATATCTTTATTATGAACTTTTAGCATAAAAACAGAAGTTTCAATGATTAAAAGTGGGTTCATCAACTTTTTGTGACAAAGGTCAAAACTCCTGTTATGAAGCAGATTTTTTGAGGTGCACTCTTGTCATAAATTCATCAATTACTCTTCCTACATAATTTTTAACACAAAACAGGGGTAGAATATCTATTTAGAAGTCTTAGACCTTTCCAACAATATATAATTTGTCATAATTAGATTAAGATTTAATAGAAATATAGTGAAGTAAAGTTAGGCGTCCCGGTACCGGGACGGTGACAGTTAAGGGGTTAAAGCGATATGAAGGAGAAACTGTTAGAGATTAGGAAGATTAAAATGCTATTGGCTATTTTTTCATCTACTTCATGCGAACTGTGTGCTTCGTACAACAGTGAGCATCAAAAACTAATCGAGGAACATTTAGATGGCTGAGAAACGGCACTAACTCAAAGCTTGATTCCAATTGACAGTCTTACGCTGTGCATATTAATTTCATATTGATTATTTATTTTGCAGAGTGCTGTAAAAATATGATTTTTTTTTTTAAATGCCGAAGGCCATTTCCTGAATATCTTCTAACTCAAGGCTGAGCTTTTTCTCCTTTTCTCAACTGTCTTCAGTTAGTTTCATTTTTAAAAATGTGTAATAAATTTTTTATTGATTTTTCTCAATGTACAAGCTCATTTCTGAAGGCTGTAAACACACAAACAAACACAAATCACATTCAGTCAATAATCCTTATACAGACCTTGTCTGAGGGCACAAAACCGACAGATGAAGAGTCGCTCTGCCGAGGTAAATTATCCTTTGAACATGAACGACTTGAAGGAAAGGAAACGGAAAGCTCTGGAAAGGCTCCCGCTGGGAATAGGTCTTATAATTGACAAGAGGCCGTAAAAAAGGGGGGTTTTGTTATCTAGAGCATATTGAGCAGGGCAATGCTCTACCTTATTAAGGAATGGTTTGACATTAAGATGGAGTGCTGGGAATGAATTTGTGTGGGACTGGAGAAAACCCTTTGATTGTCTGATCCACTGAAGTTAAATTTGTTGCTGCTGAAGCCAGACAAAATGAGATCACGCGTGAGTAGATGAAGAGAGGAAGAGTGATGGAGCGCTAGCGACTCAATTAGCTTATCGATCTACCAGCCAGCTGCTAAAATGATGCATGTTGCTTTAACGGGTCTTTTTTTTCTCAGTGATGAAAATTCAAAACAACAGTTTCCATCTTTCTTATTGAATTCAACCATGGAGAAGTTAGGAAAAATGATGACTCTGCTGTGGTGTTTTACAAAACCTGAAATCATATTGTGCGCTATTTATTGACTGCAAATCCGGTTTCACTTTGAAATGAGTCGCAGGATTCTTTGAAATCATACTTTTGTCTGAAATGTGGGCATGTATGGAAATGCGATTCATATTTAGCATTAGTCTTCATTGCATGTGGCATTTTGCTTGCCCTTTACATGCACTTATGTTACATTCACAGTGCTTTAACCCAGCTACAAATAAGATGGCATCTAACTGTTCCCACACTCCAACTATCCTGGGTTATTTCAACCCAAATGTTGGTTTAAAAATGTACAGTAAAGAGTAAATTTGAAGTTGGGGTACAGTTTTTAATTACATTTTTAACCCACATTGTTCATATTTTACCCGATTTTGGGTTAAAACAATCCAGCCTTGTTTAGAGTGTACATTTCTTCCTCTCATTCCCCATGTGAAGATCACCAAAAACTCACCCAAGAATTGAAATGGTTTAATGTGAATGATTTTCATCGAGTTTATACATATTTGGTATCATTTGAAAAGTCTCAGTGCGACTGGTACAAATGTCTCCTTTCCAAATAAGTAAAACAAAAGGTAATAAGGTTTTTATGAGATTATAGTCCAAATTACCATTGTTAGCACATGTTTCCATGTGAAAGAAGTTTCTGTCTTTATATTGAAATGTAGCAAGGGACTCTCAGATCAGCCGTGAGAGTTGCCGAGACTTTGGGCCGCTACTAACAAGCTACTATTTCTAACAATTAGTTGTGCAAAGCATAGCAAGAGACAACTGACGTGTATTCTGTTGCTGTGTGAACTTGGCCAGAGTTATCTTCAAATGTGTCATAGAAATTGTCCATCAGCTCTCTTTGCTAAAGAAAACGCAGCTGGGAAGATGACACAACAGACTAAAGACGGTTTAAAACGGAGGAGGACAGCTTTTGTTCGCTGTCTGTTGTTCTTGCGGGTATTGTGCATTCACTGGAAGGGCCGTGCAGAGGCGTTTGAGCGTATTAGAGACTGAATTGATGATGCGTCTTAAGCATTGCATCATAACACATCAAAGCCTGACCACACAGATGAATTTGCACTTCCACAAGGCGAGCAAACAATTATTCATCACCACTGGTCGTGCTGAGGGACGCTTTGAGGAACGCTGGCCTAGAACTGGAGAAATGATCAAGGCAAAGAATGAGAGGAAAAGAAATATAGCAAAATATCAGATAATAAGATGAAAAGGGATCTGTAATGTTGGAAACCCATCTACAGTGATAAAAACACACTGGAAACGCATCGAATGCCACCGTGGGTGTTCAGTGTGTGAGGTTTCAAGCAGACAGTGGACTAGGACAAGTACTGATGTTAGAAGTCAAGTGGGTTTGAATTTGACTGACTAAACCAAGTGGTGTTAATACTTTTTCAATGTGGCATTAAATTGATATACTGATATAGCCATTGATATATTTTTTTTATTTTTTATAATCAGGAGTGTGATGATACACTTGGCTGATTGGGTTCATGATAACGAGACGGGATTTTAAGAAATCTTAATACTCTTAAAAAATGCTGGGTTGTTTTAACCCAATTTTTGGGTCAAATATGGACAAACGCAAACATTGGGTTAAAAATGTAATTTAAAAAATGTAACCTAATGGCTGGGTTTGTCCGTATTTGACCCAAAATTAGGTTAAAACAGCCCAGCATTTTTTAGAGTGTAATATGACTGGAAACACTTTTTTTCGGCTGAAAAAATGCAAAACAATAGAAGTGCATTTTAAAATGATTTATCGACTTATGAATATGTCAATTCAGTTCTACTCTCAGAGTATGAATTATTATAGACAGTGAAAGACCACACACTCTAAACAATGCTGGGTTGTTTTAACCAAAATTTGGGTTAAATATGGGCAAAACGAAATGGTGGGTTAAAAATGTAATTTAAAAATTCAACTTTCAATTTCATCTGTAAATTTTTTAATTGCATTTTTAACCCAAAATTTGGGTTTGTTCATATTTGACGCAAATGTGGGTTGAAACAACCCAGCATTTTTTAGAGTGTAGGTGAGACTTTTGTCTCGAATGGTCGTTTGTCTTCTCGAGGAGTGCTCGTTCCTCAGCCAGTTCTTCCAGTCTTACGTTATTGTATGCTACTGGAAAATGTAGTGTTAGTAGTCTTGCTACTTTTAGTTAGTTATTCCCAAACACTGAAAGGAGAATGGTAGTTTTGTTCTTCATATGTTGTCTTTCTCTGTAGTGTTTCACAGGATAAGGCCTGTGAAAGTGACGCTTGGAGCTGATGTATCTAACAGTTTTTTGATTTTTCCTCATTCACTTTCTCATCTTATTGAGGCCAGGAGGCTGCCGATGTTCCTCATATTTCTAGCTGACACGGGGAGTGGAGTACATCCCCAAAGAGAAGTCTGAGATGACTTGTTTAGAAATTGTCTTATACTTCAGCGCTTTCCTCCAGATGTCTTGCTCACAAATCCATCCCTGATATCTCCCCCCTTTTCTTTCAGCACAGTAAATATTTGAAGAGAAAGTTTGTACTTCCAGAGCAATTTGGAGAATTCCCATGTGCCCTCGTGCATGAAATGATCTGATGCTCTCCGAGGAAGAGCCGCACACTGTCACAATGGCTGGCAGGTTTGATTTCTAAACTGTGATAGTTTTTGCTGAATAAGAAGGGACAAAGATGATGTGTGTGTTCTCATCAGTGACGTTCTGTGATGTCTTAAAGAGGCTAGGCACTGAGTTATGAAAGCCAGATCACCTGATTTATTGTTTAGGCTAATAATACGTAATAACAGTAAACGTTACGCACAAACGCAGCAAAACAAGAAATGTACAAATCAGGATGGATATCGTGTACTCACAGTCTCTCTTGCACAAACACATACACACACACACACAAGCACAGGCACACACCGGTAGTTAATGTCCACTCCAGCATCAGAATACAACCATTCTTAATCCTTCATTTTTGCACACGGCCACTGATGTCTGTCAGCAAAAGTAAAATCACACACTGCTCAAATGAATATGAAGGCAAATGGCTTGCATTAATTCAACCACATTCAATCAATCAACATATCAATTCAATATTAAGCCCAAAATAGTTTTTAACTCACCAATCGGTAGATTAATTAGTAGCTCTATACTTCGTAAAGACGTCGATCACAACTTTGTAAAACTAGTGCACTAGTCCGTCTAAGACTGGCGTAGACCACCCTCTTGCTATTAACTCAGATTTTGAATGAAAATCTAGCTTGAAAAAATTAAAATCGCGCTGTCATTTTGACTTTGAATTTGGCGGGGTTTTGGCATAGGCTAGCTGTGGTGTAATGACGTTAGCTACGCGAATGTGTCCAGTCATATCTCGATTTTAATTGACCCATGTCTGATATGTAACGTAGATGGGTACGGGCATAGCATATTTACGTCCAAAGGCACAGCAGAATTGTGCTTTTTGTCGTACATGTTAAAGAATACAGAATCGAAGTGCGTATGCGCAACATGGGTTTTTCGCTTGTCGTCTGCAATGAAAGGACTGCTTATTCTACCATTTGTTTTTTTTATTTGATTATGCGTAACTGCTACATTTGTCATCATAACGTCTAAACAATTGGAATAACACCAATAAATCACAAGAATAAACGGTAAAAATACAAATACAAGTTTATTAGTTAATAAAATTTTTATTTTTGAATTTTGGCAGGGTAGGCAGTGCCTAGTTAGCCTGCCCAGACCGCACGTCACTGGTTCTCATATTCATGTGTTCTCTGGCACCTTTCTCTTGCGCTTGGGATGGCAGGTCATTGATTATTTTCTTACAACCTTTCTAACCCACGTAAAATGAAATACTGTGGCGGTGCAGATGTTTTGCTGAATGAATGCACATGGATATTTCATGTTGTCATAAAACACACAATGCAAATTGGATTCATATTAGATATCCTTCAGCTACCTTGCAATTTACATTTTTCAGTTTGAAAGGTCTCACCATGTCCATGGTATTTCTTGTTGAACTTATTCATTTATTTTGCATGGCAAGATGGAATTCCAATATTATCAGAACTTTGATCATATTGGATTGATTTTGTTTTTTCGATGAATTTTTGGATTGGCTTTAACACAAAATTTGCCTGCAATGAAGCTTGAGGATTTGTCCCAGGGAAGGCATCTTTGAAGGCAGGATAATTATGCTCCCTGGCTTTTGAAACAGGATTTGCATCAGAAATGCATATGATGCCTAAAAATGTTTTCTAGGTCATCTTTTGAGTTTAACAAAATGTTGTTTCTGGATTTCAGATGTCAACATGCCAAGTGCAAATATAAAACACAGGCTATAGACAGTGTTCATTTTTGTTCCCCCGTAGTATCATTATTAGTTCTTGTCTTAAATTTAGTCAATGTTTCTGTTATGAATGAGGTCCTGTTTGTAGAACCCAAATGCAACCTAACTTAAAAATGCTGGGTTGTTAACCGAATTTTGGGTCAAATATGGACAAACTCAAACATTGGGTTAAAAATATCATTTAAATGTATCCCAATGGCTCGGTTTGTCCAAAATTGGGTTAAACAACCCAGCATTTTTTAGAGTGTTTACTTCAAAACATAATTGAACATAAAACAAAGACAAGGCATGAAACAAAAACATTGACAGGAAACATTCAATACTAGACAGACACAGCCCAGATAGCAAACTAGTTGATTTTCCGTTAGTTTTGAAAGAACGACGCGTCTGACGTTGGTTCAACGTTAATTCGATGAGCAAAACAATGTCAGATCAACGTTGTTTCTATGTCAAATGTCCACGTTGATTCAATGTCAGTTTGCTATCTGGGAGGGCAAACCCAAATGTTGGGTTAAAAATGCAATTAAAATATAAAAAAAATACAGTTGAAAGTTTGAAATTACATTTTTAATCCAATATTTGGGTTTGTCCATATTTTACCCAAATTTGGGTTCAAACAACCCAGCATTGTTTAGAGTGTGAGGACTTAAATACACAGACTAATTACAAGACAAGGAACACCTGTGAACAATGATCAGACGATTAACAAATGACAAAACACGTGGCAGGATCACATGACAAGGCATGAAACAGGAACAAGGAACAAAACCAAAACCGTGACCGTTTCATTGTCATATTAATTAACTTCAGTCAATTCTACAATGGCTTAAATGCCATGAAAAAGATAAAATATTTAGACATTTTATAAGTCTTAATAATAACTGTCATTATTTTCATATGTTATTGTTTACCCAATTTAAGAAACCCTTTAACATTTTCCTTCAGTAATTGTATTAAACAGATGAACACATTTTATGTTATACATAAAACTTTCATCTTATGAAAAGAAATGACACCACCAAAATAATCATCATAAACAATGGCCTTTCCTCTCCAAAAAAATTAACTCTGCCATAAACAAACACTCAAAAATGTGCTGATGAAATGTTTAAACGGCTGAGCCATTTGTCAGAGTTATGAATATGGCATATTTGGAGGACATTAGTAATCAGACGGCATAATTCAATCAAGGAGATTTTGAATTACGACCAGCGATAGAAACATGTGAATATTAATGAATGCAAACTCCACTGTCTCAAAGTGGCAAATAAAACTCCTGAATCAGCTCCGCGTCCCCAAGTCTTCACCATCTGTCCTCTCCTCATCCTCCTCGTCCTCTCCCTGCGGAGCGTCAGATACCGAAGCCGACTGCAACACTATCCACCTGAAACACTGCTGAGACAGCAAACGCCCCAGATTCACCCGCTTTCTCTGACGCCTCCATCAATATCAGTGCAGAAAACTCTCCCGATGGAGAGGGAGCCACCTGTGATCATTAACCTTCTTTCATATGTTAATAGTTTAGCATCTCGATCTGTGATCTTTGGCCTGAGGGTGGACCGAATCAATGCATAAGTAAGTATATGTAAAGACGGAACATATGAAGGTGGGTTTGATTAATGTTAAAGATCTGCACTGGAGACCAAAAGGGAGCTATGTGCCTTATGGTGCACTTCAGTTCACATCACTTTTGTATTGCAGTGGAGTTGTCCCTATAGCTAAATGAACCCCAAATATAAGAGCAAAATGAAGAATAATAATGATATGCTGCAACAACAGCAAAGAAACAGTACAAATATCTAAACTGCAGGAGAATCACAAACGCTCATCACAGAACAGAGCAAGGTGAGCATTTGAGCTTATAAAACTTAAACTTTGTTTTTATTTATTAAATGAGCAATCGTTTTGCTTGATAAGACCCTTATTCATTGTCTGCTATTGTTTAAAGCCCTTGTACTGAAACTGAATCATCTGAACCATCGAAGTTCATAAGGAGAGAATATCCTGGAATGTTTTCATCAAAAACCTTAATTTCTTTTCGACTGAAGAAAGAAAGACATGGACATCTTGGATGACATGGGGGTGAGTAAATTATCAGCAAAAGTTTTTTTTTTAAAAGTGAACTACTCCTTTAAAAGTTCATTTTGTAACACAGTATTTTCGTCCTGTTTTCCTGTAGATGTCGTTTAAAAAACGAAATGCCTTAATGTATTACATCATATTTTCAGAGTGATATAAAACACTTTAATGTTGTTTATGCATTAAAATGTCAATGCGCTATAAGAAACATCTCTGGTTGCGTATGCAATCCGAAAGAGAAGCTGTGTCATGCAGTTTTGGGGAACACCATCAGCGTGACCGGAGTCGAACGCCAGTATTCATTGGCAGACATTAAAACGGTGCCATAATGCATGAGCATGCCACCAGATCTTTAGTCTCATCTCATTCCCCTTTCTCAGGGTACCGGCTTGCAACCTGAGATGTTCCCTTTCGAAGTGGAGTTGACGCTGTGGGGAAACAATACCCACTATGCTATGGCTCGCTAAGCTGTGAACATGCACAAATATAGTGGAAAAGCATAAATGGACTCTCAAATACAGTATACTTCCTAAAATATATTGACTCATATAGACTGTATAACGGTGCCACTCCCTGAGCCAATATCTCCCAATACTAGAGTCCTTCCCTAAACTCATCCCTCAGTAGAGAATGAAGCAAAAACAGCGCTTGTCGCCAATGAAGCTTATAATGTGTGTAATTATCTTACACGCATTCAAACAAGCGGCTTCTGAAGACAAAAAAAGCTAATGACGTGTATTATGTAAGCAATAAGTTACGAGTTAAGCTCGAAGCGAAGCGGAGTAATACAGCTATTACTTATTCACGATATAGCACTAGCCTCGAGTACCTTATTGCTTTTATAAAACGGTTACCACACAATTAAAATATTAAATTAAAATAAATATGTATTAGTGCAACTTTCATGAAGTAAAATAGAAAGGTCGCTAGAAAAAAATAGTCCCTGACCATGAACAGCAACAACGCTCCGATGTGTAATATATGCATGAAAGCTCAAATTAACACAACATAGGAACCGCAGTGATGCATAGAGCCGTTGGGTGATGCAGTCATAGCCGTGTTTTATCTTGAATAAAGCACAGCTATTGACCAATCAGAATCAAGGATTGGAACTAAGCGTTTTATAATGGGATTTATTATCACATCGGTCACAGTTCCACTACAAAAGTGAAATAAACTTTCCCTTTGAATTAAAATTAAACCATTTTTTTCTCCCTCGCCACATTCCACCTCTCTCCTTCGTTCAATAGCCCTACTTCTCATTTACTTTCTGTTGTTTTGCAGTGAAGAGCACTGCAGATATAAGTATGGACTTGTCGCACTTCGCCCTGATCGTTTCCCTCCCCCGTCGTTTCCCATAATGCACATCAGTTTGTGTCTATGTGGAGGGCTCTCTGTGATGGGAGAGTTTGGTGTGTGTGTATGTGCTGGGACGATGATTGCAGGCGAGCACAAGTGTTTGGTGTCGGTCTCTGTTACGAAGAGATGATGGGAAAGAGTAAAGACTGAGTCACTTTCTGTTAATGCACTGCATCACGTGTGGGTGAAGGTCACATATCACCAGCAAAAAAATGTAATTATAAGACGGTAAGGGAGGAAATGGGCTTAATTGTTAAATTGTATTTTCTTTTTACAATACAGATAGTTTCAAAGCAGCTTTACAGAGATAAATGATTGCAGCAAAGTTTCTTTCTGCTGTAAGAGAAAAGCGTCAGTCCAGCTTAAGTTAGTTCGGTGACGGTTCATTTTTGTTGTAAAAAAAGTTATTAATTTAGTTCATTTATAGATCTAGCCGCTCTGGAGAAAACAGTGATGTCATCGTCCAGCTCAGTTCTCACATAATGGTGTCAATACAGGAGATCAATATATTGCACCACATCAACTGGAAAAACTAGAAATTATAAGCCGATAAGGGCGTATATTGTTAATTTGTTTTGGGTTTTTTTTTTACAAATTGTGGGGTGAAATATGAACTCGTGCATTGCAGAATACTTGCCGCATTATTCCAACCCTAATCTCTTTATTTACAGTGTCGTAATTGAACTCAATGCACTGAACACAAGTAGATTTGTTACAGCGGTGCTCGGTGCCTGCGAGCTTTAATGTTCCCCTTTCAGAGCGACTTTTTACAAACCACTGTAAACAGGAATGGCAGGGATATGGCAGTAGCAACTGCAGCGTTTCATCATGCAGTGGGCTGCACTTATTGGCCAGCATTTCTGCTCATTTTTCTCATCCTGTGTAAACACTCTGCATCAAACTAATGCTTGGGTCTGTGCTGGTTTTTCTGTGTGTTTTCACAGCTGAAACTAATGCTGATTTTCCTCAACCTTTGCACAAAGTGTAATGGTTTGGAAAGGGTTTCAAAGACAGAAGCAGGTCAAAGAGGATCTAGTAAGCCGCACATGTGAACTCTTAACCACAGTGAGGGCTGATGCTAACTGGAGTGATTGGGATGGTGTCGTATTTCACTTTTTATCCCCTGGATTCTCACTAGGTAAGTTCACTGTGACAACTACCTCAAGAAACAAGCCCTGTCCACTGCTGATTGACACAACTATATGAAACGGTTGAGGAAATCGTGAGTAGCACTGTGTGTGTGTGCAGTAAGTGCAGGGCTTTCACAATGGAGAGATTAATGATGCAGTAAAGCGGAGCACACACACACCACTGCAGTCTCTGTCGTACAGCACTGGTTCTCATACACACTAACAACCAGACAGACTCGCTCAGTGCGGCGACTTCAGCCCACACACACCCACGACATGAGTCTTTATCATTCTCTCGCTGTCACACACACCACATTGCACTTTTCAACATTTGTTTTGCTAAGTCAAGCGTCACTGTTTCTGTTACTAGTCATACGTGGGGGTTAAAGGGATTGTTCACCCAAAAATAAAAATCATAATTTACTCACCCTCAAGTTGTTCCAAACCTACATGAGTTTCTTTCTTCTGTTGAAAAGAAGATATTTTAACCCTCTGGGGTTCTTTGTTTAACAGTCACACTCGGGGCCTTCGGGTCAAAATTGATACAAAAATCATAATTTTTTTTTTTTTTACTTTTTTTTTATAATATTTTTTCTTTTCTTTTTTGGTGTTTTGAGAAAATTTCAAAAATAAAAAAAAAATTATAATTAGTATTAATGCAATAATTATGACCAAATTTCCCCCATTGAATATAATAGAAAAAAATATTTTAAAAAAAATATTAAAAATTTTTTTAAAGCTGTATTTCATTTTGGAGTCAAGCCTAGGCCTCAAAAGCAATTTTTGAAGTTAGATGGATGCCATTTCGTGGACAAACTGAGCTTTTTAAAAATGCAAAACACATGTGTAATCTGAATTTTTTGGTGTGTTGTGTATAAAGGTGTGTGTGTGTGTGGGTGGATGTGTCTGTTTTGCACTCTTGATGTTTTATAGATTCACCCCTTCACTGTTGTGTGCTTTTTTTCAAGATCATTGCTGATTTGTAGATTGTACGCACAAAAAAACTCAGTATTTTCACATTTTTGCCAATTTCCCATTCATTTCCTATGCGGGTCATTTTTGACCTGAAGGTCCTGAGTGTGACTATTTTTTTACGACCACTTAGACTTTTCAAATCCTGTCCCCAATTTGTTTGGGTGTTCATATACCAAGTACCATTAAAGTCACCAAGTTTCGGACCATTCCGATGAAGCTACGATTTTTAACATTTTTTTATTTAAACGCTTCGGGTCATTATTGACCAGAAGAACCCCAGAGGGTTAAAGAAAGTTGATAAAACAGTCGACAGTCGCCATTGATTTCCATCTGAAAGTCGATGGTTACGTCAAACGTCTGGTTATCAACGTTCTTTTGTGTCAGGATTGGAACATTATGAGGGTGAGTAAAGATGACAAAAATGACATTTTTGGGTGAACTATCCCTTTAAAGTCACTGAAGTGCTTTGAAATGCGTAGCAATATTCATGTGTTGACGTAATTTCCACTGAAACAGACGTAAAAACTCAATGGGGTGTTCACTGATATGCTCACAAAAATTGCTGCAAAAGATGCTTTCCAACAGCTTTTATCATAGTTTTGTCCAAGTCAAGTCAATGGAGTCGGACAAAAACTAGGATAAAACCTGTTGCTACAGCGATTTATTTGTGCAGTGAAACATTGCATCCAAATGCACAGCAGCACTATATAGCCGTGACATTTGCATAGGCAAACACCCCTCAGAGTCCCTTAAGGACATGTAAAAACCATGTTTATATTGTCCTCGATCTCCTACAGGTTTATACACACATGCACATTCCCTCACACTGCTGCTATCAAACACCCTCCCAATGAAGCGTGCCGGAGCCTATTAGTGGCTATAGCACAGCATCCGCCAGAGGGTCTCTGTCCTTCTCTCCGTCTCTGCCTCGGGCACTAAAGCTGAGACGCACAAGAACTGCAGCGGTGTAAAGAGCTCTACCTCTAACACGTAATTGTTTCCCCCAGTGTTTGTAATTGCGTTCTCTCGCACACTTGTAATGACTGCGCATCTGTCACTGAGCCACAGTGCCATCTGCTGACAGCTTGAGTCATGAGCCTTTCCACACAAAACACAACCTTGTAATAAAAGTTAAGACGCCACCGTAGTGATCGGCGTGACAAATGGCCCTGTTTGAGTTTTTTGGCCAAAGATAACAAAGTCGTAACTCGTGTTATTTACAAACACTCAAAAATGCGCTGATCAAATGTTTCCGGGACCGTTTGTCAGAATAAATGACGCTTTGGGGGAACGTTAGATTATATAATTCAATCTGTCAGAGGAGATATTGAATTATGTGCAGCGATCTTCTGTCTGAGCTCTGGATCAGAGTTTGAATTGGACAGACGCACTGTGGGCTCAGCGAGGCTTTGGGTCAACGCCCGTCCAATTCCTATCCCATAATCCTCGCTGAGAAGCCCCTCCGGATGGGCTTTGTGCCTGATTGGCACGTAGGCCTTGGATTACAAGTCTTCCGCTTGATCAAATCTTGTAGTTCTGTTGTCTGTGACACTTTCGAAGGTAAGTTATTTCGTTCTTATTTAGTTTTACAAACTAAATTTTGTGGCTTTTTGCCTGGTAGATGATAAAACAGGCAAAAATGCCATAGATTTATACAGAGCCGGATTCACACAGCAGGTTTAGTTCACCCAAAAACACCTGACTCGACCTTAAAGGTGCATTGCGTAAGTTTCTGATTTTTTTTTTGCAAAACTACGCCCCCTGTGGTGATAAGCGAAACTGCAACCAGAGGTGTGCACGCTCATGGACCACACACGCATGCTTGCACGAGCTGTTCATAACCAAAGGAGCTTGTTGAACTGTTTTATGTGCTTACTGTATCCACTTATGATTTATATTATTATGGAAACACGTTCATGAACAATATAAGCTATTACTTTGTATCCCGTTTGAGCCCTAGAGCAGACCGGAGATCTCTCCATTTGTTGAAAGGCTTCCCGATGTTGACTCTCGTCTTATTCCGACACCTGGCACTAAAAGTTTTATTTCTTTGTCTTATGTGGAGTTTACTTTGGGGTTGTGAACTACAAGCCGGTCTCTTTGAATTCATCTTCTACTTTTGAAAATAAAAATAATCCCTTTAAAAATAAAACGTCCTTCTTATTTACTAATTTAAAAAATAAAGATTCAACTCCGATTCAAATAAACATTTCTTAATGTTCTTATCTTTTATTTTAGGATTATTCTAAAGACACCTGAATTCCTGAAGAGAGAGAGAGGTCCCAAAAGTCGCTTAACCTCTCAAGAATTCATATCCTGGAAATGAATAAAAGCTAAAATGGCTTGCCATAGTCATACATTTAACTCATGACTATCTGTGCATTAGTTAAACATGAATTAAAGCGTATTAGTGCACCTGTTTTGTAAAGTGTTACCAAAATTATAATTATAAATCATCACAAGCGAATGTGCAGCACGAGCACACACAACTTTGCCCAAACTCCTTTGTTAAATACAGCAGATTAGACTTTTAGAGGTGAAATAAATCCGAACAGGGCTTTGAAAATATGCTTAAATATTTATGTCACGCTTTTGTCTTGCACTGGATCAGGATCCTAATCCGCAGTCTTAGAGGTGTGGCGACCGGGGACGTTTTAATGAGCGAGTTTTAGACTTTTAGACAGTCCAAACGCTGTTGTCACGTCAGGTTTGACGGTCTCGATCTCTAGGGTCAGACGTGGGAAACTTCATTTGTGTAATTGGCCATTAAAACGATTTGCTGAGAAAGTTAAATCCAAACTTTACCCTCATCACACACTGATGCAGGTGTCACTGCAAATCTCCCTTATTCCTTTTTCTCCGCCGTCAGCAGTTTCACCGCACACTGAATTGGAATAAACCGCACTAAGGTGGCAAAGACGTGTTTTTATCGCTAGCACCACATTAATGAAATATGACAGGAAAGCTTTCTGCAGAAAGAGTTATGATTTATACAACCACTTGCCTGGTGGCTTGATTTCATATGGGCCAACGTTTAGATTAAATCATTTAGAATTGTTTTGGTTTTCTTTTTATTATTTTTCTATCAAACATGATGCATTTTTCCTTCAGTGATGATGAATTGTTCGCCGTTTGTGGCAATATGAATATGAATTGTTCCTGAGGAGAGAATATTTCGGTAGTTTGGTGTGGATTTGTGTTCAATAATCAATCATGTCTTGTTTTGATCCCACTTAAAGGGTTAGTTCACCCAAAAATGAAAATATGTCATTAATGACTCTCCTTCATGTCGTCCCAAGCCCGTCAGACCTCCGTTCATCACTTCAAGATATTTTAGATTTAGTCAGAACTTTCTGTCCGTCCATTGAAAATGTGTGTACGGTCGAACTAACACTAAATCTTTGAAAAACACCTTCAGGACTACGGGATTGACTTTATTCCAGTTTGAAAGTGAATGCTGATCAATGTTTGGTCTGGGGGTTAGATGTCAATCATAACTCATAATCATACAAAAGGTTGAAATGATCTTCTCCCTGTGAAAATGCTGTTATGTTTTAGTCTGAGTAGCTCCAGTCATCCTCTCGGCTCCGTCTGTGTCTCATCTCAGTATCAATGTGTGTATCATCCTTCAGCGCTGTCTGAGTCGAGCCTGCAAACCTGATGATAGCAGGATTCCTGTACGGCTGCCAACACACTCGCTCCCTGGGTCGGCTTCAGCCCTCAATCTTAGCCCTGTAATAGAGACGATGCTGTTTTTTCTCCTTTTAAAAGGGCCCTACAGTCAGCCAAGATGATAAGATTAGAAGTTAAAATTGCCGTCTTGTAAGAGAGTGTCAAATCTCTTTAGAAATTACTCTTAAAGATTGACCAGTGAGCACCACCATGTGGCCGAGTTAAAAAATACACCTGGAATGGGCTTGTAGTGCTGTAAAAAAAAAAGATACAGACTTACCTTAAAGGAGTAGTTCACTTTTTTTTTGTGTGGAAATGTCCTAGATATGTGTCTCCATCCACCTCTCTGTCTCTAACTCTCACAACTTCAATCCCGTCTTGACGGGAGACCATGCACATTTAGAGTCAGAGTCAATCCCAACCTGTATATTTCTTCATTGGAACACAAAAGTTAAAGTTAGGCAGAATATCCTGTTGCTCTTTTCTTTGGAAGTGAATGGTGACCAATTTAAACTTCATAACTAACTAACTGATAGAGCCATCCGATTGGAGGCCTGATCTTTAAGGTTGCTCGAGGAGCTGGTGTGGTTGTTAAAAAGGTGAATTTGCCTTTGTTTTAGAAATCAGGCTGGTTGATTGAAGAACAATAGCTCTTCTATTGTCATCCGGTACCGAGTTCTCGGCTGCGCTCCAAATGGCTTTTGTATGTGAATAAAGGGAAGTGTGTTTCTCTCTCCTTTTGTTAGTTGTCAATATGGGAGTGTGTCGAATGCGAAAGGAATTGCCCTTGGAAAACAGACAGCTGTTTGCGTGTCAGAAAGCGAAAGCTTTACAATGATGAGTTGGCCTCTGACAGATAGATCCTGACGTACCGTTTCACCAGCACATATTGATCCAGATTTCCTTCTGATGCATTGTGACACAAACCTCAGACGTGATGTATTTATCAAAAACTCTAATTCGCCGCATCGCATATGGTCCAATGTGGAGCAACAACATAAAATGTATGAGAATGATCATCTCTGATACTGTTTGTGTGCTTTATTTAATGTAAAAGACATTCTTAAAAATGCTGGGTTGTTTTAACCCAATTTTGGGTCAAATATGGACCAACCCAAATGTTGGGTTAAAATGGCTGTTCAATGGCTGAGTTTGTCCATATTTGCCCCAAAGTTGGGCTGAACCAACCCAGCAGTTTATAGAGTGTGTCAACGTGTGTGTGTGAATATCATTTATAGCCGTATGTGACAATGGATTCACCTCAGACCTTAAATAAAACTAATTGTCTAAAAATTATGGGTTGTTTTAACCCAACTTTGGGTCAGATATAATAACAGTATAACCCAACTTTGGGTCAAAATATGGACAAACCCAGCCATTGGGTTAAATTTTTTTATTACATATTTAACCCAATGTTTGGGTTTGTCCATATTTGACCCAAAGTTGGGATAAAACAACCCAGCATTTTTTAGAGCGAGTCTGCTCTATGACAACGATTGTTTGTGTTTTTAATAATGTTAAAGTTGTGTATTAGTTATGTATTTGATTATCCATTTAGTTGTGCGAGACTCCGCCTACACGCTGTTCTGATTGGTTGATATTTGTTTGTTGGATTTTAGTCGGTCAGGTTAGGACATGGTGGAAGAGATCTATATTATGCAGTCTTTTAAATAAAGATGCATTTCCAAAGATCATCTGAATGTCATAAGTTTACTAGTAAGAGGTCAATGCATGATGTACAGGCGTGCTATTAGATGTCTTTAATCCGACACACAATTATAGCCTGTTGCATTCCTTAGACTTCCAATAAAGAGGAACACGAGCCATTTCTAGAGATCAGGATAACAAAGCAACCTTAAAAACACAGTAGCCTGCTTGGCAATGCCATAGAAAACATGCTATTGTTGTTTTAATTGGTGCTTAAACATTGCATTACTGTTTTGTAATATTGTTTTGCTCTTTTTTGCAGATTAGCAACCGATTACCATTTATAAAACAAAAATCCCTCTCCTGAACAAGCTCTGAGACGTTTGTCTGAGTCATCCAGAGCAATCCGAGAGCAGTCCTCTTGCATTGGCTCCACTCAGCACTGCTGTCATCACGCCACTTCTCTAACACACACGACGCTTCTGTCCTATTGTGTGGACCATTGAATGGCTTTTACTCAGACCTCGACTGCCCAGGGTCATGTGACATTTTAATGTCTAAGATATTATCCTGTCTTTCTCTGTGATGCGGAAATGATGAGTCTTTTCAAATAATGGAAACAGAAGCCTAGAAATTATGCTAAACTTCAGTGTTTCAAAGAAATAACAAGTCTAACAGATTTGGAACGACATTAGGGAGAGTAAATGATCAAAGATCTTCATTTTAGAGTAAATGCACTCCGACTCATATTGACTGACTGATCGATTGATTGACTGACTGATCGTCTGATTGATTGATTGATTAATTGATTGACTTACTGACTGACTGATCTACTGATCGATTTATTGATTAATTGGCTGGCTGGCTGACTGACTGATCGACTGACTGATTGATTGACTGACTGAATGACTGATCGATCGATCGATTTATTGACTGACTGACTGATCGAATGACTGACTGCTCGATCGATTGATTGACTAACTGACTGACTTATCGATTGATTGATTGATTGATTGACTGACTGACTGATCGATTGATTGATTGACTGACTGTCTGATCGATCGATCGACTAATTGATTGACTGATCGATTGATTTGTTGATTGACTGACTCACTGATTGACTGACTGACTGTCTGATCGACTGATTGACTGACTGACTGATCGATTGATTTGTTGATTGACTGAATGACTGATCGATCGATTGATTGACTGACTGATTGGCTGATTGACTGATCGATTGACTTACTGAGTGACTGCCTGATTGATTGATTGATTGATTGATTGACTGACTGACTGAGTGATAAATGCAGATTCTGTGATGTGAATAGCTGTGAGGTATTTCTGCTGCTTGTTCAGAGATACACGAGTCATTCATCATCTCACGCTCATGTGGACAGCCGGTGATTGATCACAGAAATAAACACCGTCTCTAGGTGATTCAGCTTCATTCTCTTCAGTAACTGTTATTCTGTTTAAGTAGATTTGCATCGTATTAGACATGCAGTACACCTATCTTGTGCTCTATAAGTGTGTTTTAGGGTGAATTTGTGTTTCTCTTTCTGTCAGTTCTCACACTGCATTAATGATGTTTCTGCAGTACTGCTTTACACCGCCAGGTGGCGCTTTAGATTGCTGCAATATCAAATGACCAACACAGTGATGCACACAGATGATGCTTTTGAGCCTGTCATGTCTTCATATTATCATAGTTAAATCATCTCCAAACAAAAAGCATGACAGTCTTTCTGTCTTGTTTTCTCATAAAGGTAATCCAAAAACAAAATTGCATGACACATAGAAGCTTATTTCAGAAGATATATCTTGAATGTAAATGTATTTTGGGCTTTTGTTTTCATCTAAATGTGATGAAAAATGCATGCTTAAAAGAATATGAAAAATGTTGCTATTTGGAGGTGGTCAAACATGTTTATATTCAAGATATGATCTGAACGTTTGTTTTGTTATCGTCTTTCTGGAAATCAGGACACATATAGGCCCGAGTGATTAAGGGAAGAAATGATTTTTGAAGAAGGCAAAACAACATAAAATGGTTTTAATTTATTATTTAATTGAGTATACAAATGCATCTTTGTTATTATGCCTAATTTATTATGCTTTAAAAAATGCTGGGTTGTTTCAACCCATGTTTGGGTCAAATATGGACAGCTTTCAGTTCTTGACAAGTACAGTCTCTGACCTTGCGTCTCTCGCTGTTATTTGGCGTTATGAACCCCATGTTTCGACTTGGCAACAGTATCACTGCTAGTGCCAACTCCAGTAGCTTGTGTTCTCACTGTTTTACTCTTCAGTTTTCTGCCAAACTCACAATGACCAGCACGACTTAGAGGTGAAACTTTGGACCCAGCCGAACAAAGAAACTAAAGCATGTCTGAGCTTAAATAAGGAGCGTTTCCACATGATGTTTTGGGGGCAATGAAAGGCTCTTGGCTGTTTGCAAATGTGCTCCTCTGTGCCCAAATTTCTGTCCGGTAGGAAACAAACCTGAAGCGAGTCGGGTCTTGCCCTTCCGCTCTGTTATTGTGACATTGCCACAGGCTGAGAAAACCTGTTTGAAATACCAATGAGCTTTCAGAAGAGAGAGTAATTTGCTATTGATATGCTGTGACCCTAAAAAGTATTTATTCACTTCAGTCGCTCACATAGATGTATGAATTTCATTGCACTTATATAACAAAGAGATCACAGTGTCACCTTGTGGGTTACAGTGTTCACATACATACATCCGAAGGCCTCGATATTCAAAAGATGGATTCAAATGTTGTTGATTGTATTTATATGAATACATTTTACTTATAAATCAACTTGCACTTTATTTTAAAACCTTATTCATCATCTGGAATAAAGCCCTTTGAAGCTGCACTGAAACTGTCTTTTGGACCTTGAACCGTTTGGACCCCATTGAAGTCCATTATATGGAGAAAATCCTGCAATGTTTTCATCAAAAACCTTAATTTCTTTTCGACTGAAGAAAGAAAGACATGGACATCTTGGATGACATGGGGGTGAGTAAATTATCAACAAAAGTTTTTTTTTAAAGTGAACTACTCCTTATGTCCTTGATGCAGTACAATTATACATTTAAGTACTGAGTATATTAAAGGGTTAGTTCACCCAAACATTGTGATGATTTACTCGCCCTCAAGCCTTAGGTGTTTATGACTTCATACGTTTTTAATGTGGATATTTTTCTCACAAAAACGCATTGTTTTGCTTCAGAAGGCCTTTGTTAACCCCCCGAAGCAGTGTGGATTACATTATGAAGGATGGGTGTACTTATAAAGCTTGGAAGAGCCAAGGCGTATTTTTATTTAATTCTATTCATCATAAAGAAGATTGTCATATACACCTAGGATGGCTTGAAGGCGAGTAAATCATGGGGTAATTTTCATTTTTGTGTGAACTTTCCCTTTAATTAAAATCATGTACTTACTATGGGGACATGTTAGGTTTGGTTTAGGGTTGTTTGTAATTATGCATGATTTATAGTAATTACTATAGAAAGTACACATACAAGTACAAAAACAACTTTTTTTCTGTTTAATGTGTGCTATAATCTTTACCTTTTGTGCACACTGTATGTAGACAAAAAAACGATGACTTGTTTGGCTTATATACCACCAACAACATATTATATTGATATTTATATTGAAGTATTTATCGCAACTATGCACGTGTTGAATATTAAAAAGACAACGGAGAGGTTAGTACTATAAATCACGATTATTTATTTTATGAAAAAATGTTGACGTTTCACTTTCACTCTGTTACTGTGCCACAACGTTGTATATTTAACTCGTGTAAGCCCGTGTTACATTCTAGACTGATCGGATTATGATTCTGTTGACATGCGTAAATACGCATGTTAATGAGTGTAGGCTAGTGCGCGCGGGGCGGGGTCGCTCCAGCTGCGGTGGTCCACGGGGCTGATGCTGATGGATCCAGCTTGACAGAACAAGGTTATCCACCAGGAGAGAGAGAGAGAGCCCGTCCATTTTCCTCATCAGCTTCTCGCTCGCAGTGAAGCAACTCTCCGCACGCTCGCGCCACGGAGCGCGTCCCCGGGACTCCGCTTCTCCGCGCACGGCAGACTCCAGGTTGCCGCGCCCAACAGATCCCGGGATGCGACCGATTCCTGCAGCTGGCTGGGATGCAGTGCGCCTCAGAAGCTGAAATAATGTCATTTGACGGGAATAACGCCTCGCTGTCACTTTGCTAATACGAGGAACGCGACGGGAGAGCCGCTTTTCATTTGCCGCACATAACCGGAAAAGTCATTTGCATGGATCTAATTAGCCTTTCCCGATCATTCACGTGTCAACTTTTTCCTCTGACCATGTGAATCTGGGAAATGCATTCAATGCATCACATTAGAGCGTTTTTCTAACATCTTCAGCACACTGACTCGTTGAAGATGCAGATGCTGCTTTTAAGAACGATCTTTGTCATTGCAGGATGTCCACATGTTTTGTTGCACGGAGAAACCAGTAATGCACGTACCAAAGAAACAGGCAGGGTTACTCTTAGGAGCCTTCATGAAACGAAAGCCAGCGGCACACACCCTCCGAGGCACCGAGCCGCAGGTACACCTGCCTTTGACATCAAACACACTTCAGGAGACAACAGGAACTGGTCCTCGTATCTCTGGAGTGCAGGTAAACCAGTTCACCTAAAAAATGTCAAGTCGGCCACAGATAGTGCCACAAACCTACATAAGCGCTTGCGGCGACATAAAAGGAAAAAGTTGAATGGTGAGATGCCTGCTACCATGGGAACAGCAGATGGACACAATAACTCTAAGCCATATTCAATGAGCAAGAGAGGAGACCGCGAGAGAAACCACAGACGCAAAAGAGGCACAAAGGAACACCACAAGAAAGCGTTTAAGAGGGGCCCGAATAAAAGCACGGCCTCTTTGACACCAGTGGAAAGTTATTATAACGCCCTGACGTCCTCTTTAGCCCTGTGGGAACCCATGCCCAAGCCTCAAGCCCTCACCTCCACAGATTTCCCCTTCGATCTCACCAGATATACCGAATTCCACACCAAACAGATCGACGACCCATGGGACGCCACGCCAATGACCCCTCCGTACGCCGAGGACGAGGAGAGCGAATTCTTCCCCAATCCTTTCTACCCCGTCACCAGCGAGACGTATGGGGCATATGCCATCACCATCGTTTCGCTCCTCATTTTTGCAGTTGGAGTAACGGGGAATGTAGCAATAATGTGTGTCGTGTGCCATAACTACTACATGAGGAGTATCTCCAACGCTCTTCTGGCGAACCTGGCCATCTGGGACTTTGCACTGCTGTTGTTTTGCCTGCCGCTCGTGGTGTTTCACCAACTCACAAAGACCTGGCTGTTGGGCCAGTTCACCTGTAAAGTCATACCATATATTGAGGTAATGCATTGTGTTTGTTCATAGTTTGTGTGCATAATGTGGCAAAGGTACAAGCTAAGGCAAGCGTCAACACTTAGCTCATAGTAAACCTTTTACATTTTCCCACTTTTAACCCAAATTTTTTCATTTAATTGCCCTTGCTCTTGTGGGATACAGGAGGATATATATGTACACATTAGGGCTGTCAAACGATTAATCGCATCCAAAATAAAAGTTTGTGTTTACATAATATATGTGGCTGCACTATATATATATATATATATATATATATATATATAAACAAATACACACGCATGCATGTATATTTAGGAAAAAAATATTATTTATCTATAAAATATTTATATATAATATATATATATTATATATACATGAAAAAATATTTATTAAATATATACAAGCATGTGTGTGTATTTATATATATATATATATATATATATATATATATATAAATAATTATACACAGTGCACCCATATATATTATGTAAACACAAACTTTTAATTTGGATGCGATTAATCGTTTGACGGCCCTAATATATGTATATATATATATATATATATATATATATATATATATATATAAAATAGGCCTGAATGTAAGATTTATCCATTTGAATTGCATATAATATTTCCATCCATTTGGATGATAAACAAACTAGTAAACTTAATGTGATGCATATTTCTCAGGAATACATAAACGAAGCAGGTCTGTCCTCGAAAAACCATGGTATAGTTTATCAGCACCTATTTGCATATATTTGATTTTATTTGAATCGTATTTTCAAGATGCACTCATTCAAATGACTTGCAATCAGCATAAATCTGTTCACGTTTACTCAGTTGTAGGTCATGCACAGATCCTTTGTGAGTGTCAGCTTTGCTTTTTTTGAGGTATTGTGACACTGTGGGTAATCCCGTGTCGTGTGGAGAGACGTCATGTCATCCACCCTGCCCTCGGGACACCTGCACTGACCTCTGTCACACACACTGTACGGCGCAAACACAACCTGAGATCTGCAGCACCACACCCAGTCTCGGCTCACTGTACGATACACACACCTCACGCTGCTTAGGGGGAAATCACTGACATATCCGGATCATATTCACACCAAAAACAGACAGAAATTGCATGCTTAATGTAAAATGATTGAAGCCTTTATCATTGCAATATTATCCCCCCACATAATTAGGGCTGCAGATTATACAAATATATTTACACTTTTCTTTTTCATTGAGTTTGAAAAAAAATGTATTCCCATCATTCTTAATGATTTTAATTTGATTTTAGATTTTTTTTTTGTAGTACAGTAATTTGCACACCAATACAATTATTAAAATTATAATTAAAATTCATTTAATGCATAATCAGATTTAAGAAGTAAAATGACATGAAAACAGAACTATAACTCAAATCATCTTAATGTTCCTCAAAACAAAAAATATGTAATTTCTTCCTTTTGAATTTAGGGTTAAAATATGACGTTCCTGCTGGTTTAACGAGATTAGACGACTCATGAACGAAAACAAATGAAATCGTAATGCTCAATATGGCATAAACGGAGGCATCAGTTTACAATGTACTAAAACATAAAGCGTTTTTTCCGTTGTATTTTTCGTGAAAACAACTAAAAATGCAATATTATGCAATCCAGGCCAGTAGATGGTGATGTCATCTTTAAAGAATAATGTATTTTTAAAGAAACATGCGCATGACGTCACTGTTTCTGTAGTTCACAAAGAGACGGTAACAGTATTGTTTACAAAAACTCGCACTTTAAAACCCGTTTGTGTTTTCTGGCCCCCAATATACGTATATATATACTGTATATATATTGTTACCCGTATGAAAGATTTTGGCCTTTCTCCATTCAAGCAGATTGGAGCTGTACCTGCATCTGCTAAGGGGCGAAACAAGATGGCCACCTACTTGCCTTGAAGACACTTTTGTGAGATTCACTCATCCGTTTGCCTTAGAGAGTGAGTCTGTGTGAGTTGCCATTGTGAATGTGAAGGCCGTAAGGGGGATGTTGAGACGCTCGTGTGTTTTGGGAGGGAGAGCGGTGCGAATGCGTTGTCCTGGTGGCACACGCTGCGTTCCTGCTGTGATTGTATAGGACAGGCAGCTCGGCCTGACAATGGAGAAGCTGAATGAAAACAAGCCTGTGTGTGTGTGTGTGTGTGTGTGTGTGTGTGTGCAGCGCAGCTACTGTATGAATGCGTTCAGCCTAAGTGGTGAGTAAAGTCAGTCTTAAGAGCAGATTCTGAGCGAGTGCTCCACTGGGAGAAAACGCCTCCGGCTACATTACTCAGACCAATGTAGCACGCACACACACACACACACACACGTATGCAAGCTTAAAGGTGCAGTCTGTAAGGCCGTGTGTCCACCAAAGCGTTTTTAGCCAGCTCAAAACGCTAGACGCTCTGCTGAAGACGCCGTGCTTTGGGCGCTTGAGAGGGTTTAGGCAGCGCAGCGTTTTTTCCGTTGATACGTTTCGTTGCTATGATACAGAATATATGCAGCAGTTTGAATGTTGTGACAGTTGGTCGGTGTGGTTTAGTCCCGCCCCTCCTCCACTCCACAAATGTGACAGTGATGAGTGCTGTGTTTTATCCAAAGTTTAACATTTTTCAACTCCCAGCGATCAGTAAAAATGCCGGGCGCTCGACGCTTCAGCGTGAAAAAAATGCTCAGCGCCTCGGTACGCTCATGGCGTTTAAAAAACGCGGCGCTCCCATTGAAAACAATTGAAAACATACGCCAGGGGCGTGGGAAAACGCTTTGGTGGACACACGGCCTAAAGCCCAGAACACACCAAGCCGACGGTCGGCCGTCTGGCAGTTTTTGTGCGTTGGTCAACTAAGTTTCCTCGGTGTGATACGCACAGATCCGTGCCGTTGGCTGAAAATAGTCATTTCGCCCGATTTGACATGTTAAATCGCTGTTGTGACGTCGGGGAAAGAGAGAACTCTGATTGGCTGTTCAGCTTAGTGAAAGAGTGAGTGCATGAGAATAAACGCAAAACAGCAAGCAAAGAAGTCAAAACGGCAAAGATAGAAGGCTGTTCTTATGTTACGCCTTCTTACCTGAGTGTTCCTTGGCGAATATTTCAATATTAACGTGAGCGGAGTGGAATAAAGAAAGCGTTTAGCAGGATTGATATTCAAAACGGTAAGCCCGCACTGCTTTGTTTACGTTATGTGAATCTGCAGCCGGCAGCGTCGGTTTTCCTTTCTGAATGATGAATATAGACTAATATACCTGCAGAAATAGACGGTTAGCTCATTACACGCAGGCGCAGAACGCACATTCTAGCTGACAGTCGGCTGTAGTTCTCTCGGTGCGACTCTCCGGTGAAATTACAAAACAAAATACACACAAACGTGTCCCTGCCTGATATACAACTGATAAACATAATCGGTTTCGATGACAAGAAACTCCCTATACGAGTGCAAACCCTGACACACCAGGCAAAAGTTCGGCCACTGGACCGGAATACACACTTTAAATAATTGAATCTATGCATTTATTATTGCCGTTAGCAACACACACACACCTGTCCCACCCACTTTTAATAACAAAGTTGCGCCGCTGATGTGAACTCGGCATGTTTCCTCAATTCCTGCAAACATATGGTGTTTGTTTTCTGAGGTCTGCATCCTCAAGCGAACGCTTTCTGGTCGCCTCCTGCTGGTGTGTTCAGGCGGATATTGTGGAGTTCAAGAAGTGTGTGTGATCATTGAGCTTGTTTTATCTGAGGTCTGACATTTCTTCCTAGGAAAGGTCGAGGGAATGCGTGTCGGTGCAGTGTTTTAACTTGACTTGTGTTTTGACTGGCCTTTAGCTTTTTGGAGATTGCATCAGTCACAACATTTGCAGGATCCTCGTCTCGTTTGAGCAAACATGAGCGAGTCTGACGGTTCAGCTCAACACTTGCATGATGATGAATTTTATACAAGCAAACAGCACTTACACTTTCTCCAGAATTTATTTTGGAGATATTTTATTTTATTGTACCACTTTATTTTTTCAATTCTCCAAACCATTTTTTCTTATGACTGGAGGGTTGTATGGATCTCAACTGAAGGGTTGTGGGTGTTTTATTTTATTAATTTATTAATTTATTTATTTTATCCTAGATATTTTATTTTAATCAATTATTTAATTTATTTATTTTTGCATTTTATTACCTCCAAATCGCTTTTCCTACAGTATGAAGGGTTGCAGATTTTTATTTCATTATTTTTTCTATTCTATTTGTCCAAATTGCTTTTCCGCTGGTATTTTATTTTAAATATGCATCTGTTTATTCTCCAAACCTCTTGTCCTATGTAGGTTTGTAGGTAATTATATTTTATTTCAGTTTATTTTTTTGTTTGGCTGGTTTTAGTTGGCTTTTAATTTTATTAGTAACCCACTCTGTGTTTGTTTTTGATCCAGGCCGTTGACTCCCGTTCTAATGGCCTGAATTTATGTGGCTGAATATAATATATATAACACTATTACTGTAATAGCTTTTGTTTCGAGCTCGCTCATGCTTCAGTGCTGTCTCATTTGTCAATACGTGAGAATTATTGTCCTCGCTGCTGGCAGTGGCCCAGAGACGGCCTCCAGGCTGAAAGTAGCCGTTAAACCAGATTAATAACCAGCACCTCCATCCTTCTAGAAAGCTTCTTAATCAGAGAATTAATGAGGCGTTAGTGAAGCCCATCTCAGCCAACACCATCATCTCCCGCTGCTGAAACCTGTCCGCTCAGAGACGCCTGCGAATGTCAGGTCAGGGTCGAGATCCGGACTGAGGTGTGTGTGTGTGATTTACTTCAGGTCAAGTCACATATGTGTCGAATCATGAGGAAATTAATCAAACGGAGCCATTGCTCTTCTTAATGCACTTTCAAGTTTTGCGACATAACAAGAGTTTGATGGGAAGCTTTATGGGCAGATGAAACAGTTTACTTTAAACAATTAAATTAAATTAGCTACAAACCTACATAGGACAAGCGGATTGGATAATTAACAGGTGTATAAAATAAAATAATAAATTAAATATAATAAAATATATGAAAACCTTCAAAGGATAAGCGATTTGGAGGGATAGAATAAAATAATAAAATAAATATAATAAAATATATGCAAACCTTCAAAGGAAAAGCGATTTGAGAAAATAAAATACAGAAATTAATTAATTGAATAAAATAAAATATCTACAACCCTCTGTAGGAAAGGAAATATATACAGTATATATATATATATATATATGCAGATATTATATTTTATTTATTTATAAATGTATTCATATATATATATATATATATGAATTAATTTATAAATAAATCAAATATAATATCTGCATATATATATATATATATATATATATATATATGAATTAATTTATAAATAAATAAAATATTATATCTGCAACCCGAAAAGTGATTTGGAGGAAAAAAAATAAAAATCTGTAACCCTCTAAAGGAAAAGGAGGGTTTTTTTATTATTATTATTCTTGTTTTGTTGTTTCTTTCAGTCAGGGAGCATCACTTTCTGACCTGCTGTTGAGAATAAGCTCATCCTTAAACAGAAGATGGTTTCAGATGGATGTGTTTCACACCTATGGAAGTAATGCAGCATTACAGCATCTTAACGGACACACACTGCTCCATAATGGATTCTGAGCACTGCTTTTATCCGAGTGATGAAGCGTCTAACCAGTGTGCTTTTGGAGATGATAAAGGCGGTCTGGTTTTCATCGCAAACGCGTTCCGCTAATTGTCTCCTCCTTGATGCTGATGTGCCTGATTGCTCTGTAATTATGATAATGAAGACAAACACTTGGTTGCCTCTTTCACTTGTGTTTGTATGATCCGCTGGGATGAGCTGCGAGAACGGGGCCAAGAATCTCTCCAGTCATTGCTGTTGTGTGGTTTCTTTTGTGTTGCCTCGGTAAATACTCTTTCACATCATCCAATTTATTGTGGCAATATTCACGACGTATGTCGCGTTTGACAGTGGGAAGTGTGTGTTCAGAGGGTTTGGGACCCTTCTCTGTGCCGTGTGAATGAACGGCTGGGCTCGTCTGTCACGATAACACAGCAGAAGTCTGGAAATGTGAGGGCTGTTGGTTTAGATATGCTGAACGATTAATAGGGAGACAGTTTCCAGCTGTAGGACTGAGTTCAGAGAGTTGCCAGACGATATTCAGACTTCTTTTTCATGCAGTTTGTTTACGCCGCTGGCCTTACACACCTATTGACATATAATGTAGCATCACACAAACAGCACTCTAAAAAATGCTGGGTTGTTTTAACACAATTTTGGGTCAAAAATGGACAAACCCAGCCATTGGATTACATTTTTTAAAATTAAAATTTTAACCCAATGTTTGAGTTTGTCCATATTTGACCCAAAATTGGGTTAAAACAACCCAGCATTTTTTAGAGTGAGGGCTGACGGGATAACAGTTGAAATGTAATGGATCTCGATGGCATTCCTGGAAATCAAAAATGAATGAATACATTCCTTTAAAAAAATGAAAATAAATGTTATCAATTTTCCCATCCCATTTTATCGCATATTAATTAAATTGAAACCATGTTAATAGTACACTCTAAAAAATGTTGGGTTGTTTTAACCCAATTTTGAGTCAAATATGGGCAAACTCAAACATTGGGTTAAAAATGTCATTTAAAATTTTAACCCAACTTCAACTTTCACTTTTTAACTGTATATTTTTTATTGCATTTTTAACCCAACATTTGGGTTTGTCCATATTTAACCCAAATTTGGGTTGAAACAACTTTAGATTTTTTAGAGCGTAATTAAATTTAAACGGTGTAAATATAACGGTGAGTTAAATTAAATTTTAATAAGGTATTAAGAATTTAAAAAAAATTGACTTTTGAATTCATTTAAATATATTAAATGGATTGTTCACCCCAAAATGTTAATTCCGTCATCATTTATTTACCCTCATCTGTTGAACACTTGAACAGAACATAGTCTTTCTTTTCCTATTATGGATTCAATGGTGCCCCACATCTTCAAAACATCGTTTAATTAATACATTTGAATGAATCAGGCTAATTTGTCATATTTAATGAGCAAACGTGTGTGTGTTCTTGTATTTCCCCAGGTGGCGTCTCTCGGCGTGACCACCTTCACGCTCTGCGCTCTGTGCATCGACCGCTTCCGCGCCGCGACCAACGTCCAGATGTACTACGAGATGATCGAGAACTGCACCTCCACCGCTGCCAAACTAGCCGTCATCTGGATCGGCGCGTTACTCCTCGCCCTCCCCGAGCTCCTGATTCGCCAGCTGGTGTCGGAAAACGGCGACGGCGCGTTAGAATCAGAACGCTGCCTAATCCGTATCTCCACCTCCCTGCCCGATACGCTATACGTGCTCGGCTTGACGTACGAAGGCGCGCGTTTGTGGTGGTGTTTCGGCTGCTACTTCTGCCTGCCGACGCTCTTCACCATCGGGAGTTCGGTTGCGACGGCCCGGCGGATCCGACGTGCCGAGCGCGGCTGCGCAAGAGGCAACAAGAAGCAAATCCGATTGGAAAGCCAAATGAACTGCACCGTCGTGGCGCTAGCCATCGTGTACGGGGCGTGTGTGGTGCCGGAGAACGTGTGCAACATGGTTTCGGCGTACATGGCGGCCGGGGTCCCGCAGAGCACCATGGCTCTGTTGCACTTGATCAGTCAGTTGCTGCTGTTCTTACGGGCCGCCGTGACGCCGGTTCTGTTGCTCTGCTTGTGCCGACCCTTCGGACGGGCGTTCCTCGAGTGTTGCTGTTTCTGCTGTGGGATCTCGACACACTCCTCGGCCACCGCGAGCGACGACAACGAGCACGAGTGCACGACTGAACTGGAGCTGTCGCCGTTCAGCACGATCCGCCGAGAGATGTCCAACTACACCGCCACTGGATCCCACTGTTGAGTCCAACACCTTGTTCAACACAAGCAGGGGTGCCACTAGCAAGTTTAGGGCTGCACGATAATCGCAGTCAACATGAAACCGATTTGGTTTATCGCGATTTTGAAATCATTATTAGTTATGTGCAGCTTGTCAGTGAAGCACGGCTCCGTCTGAAAGCACTGCGAGTTTGAGTCTTTTATAGACCAACGCCACTTTTGCGTCATCGAAGGGTAACGCCCCCTTTTGGGGGAAAACACCTCTATACTGTCTATGGGAAAACAAACGGATTCCCATGAGAACAGAACTCGCACTAGATCTGCAAAGTTTCTTGATAGCAAAAATGGCACAAACTTAAAGAAGCTAACGTTACTGAATACGGGGTTACAGAGGTGTCCCTTTGAAATGGTCGAAAACTGGATTAATGACCCCACACAGCGGCCAAATATGGACTATTCAGACATCTAACGTTAATCACCAAGTAAGCACGTAGCATTTTTTTCATTAACACTCACATTATGACAAACTAGACGATGAATGGATCATATTTAACTTGATTTAAGCTATTGACATAGTCTAATAAGGTAACGTTAGCTGCTAACAGCTTAGTCTTTCTAATAGCTAGTCGACAACAAAACTGTCAATAGCTTAAATCAAGTTAAATATGATCCAAGTGACATGGCCTCATCGTCTAGTAGTTTGTCATAGGCTACTGTGAGTGTGTAAATGATAAATAAATAAATAAATAAATAAATAAATAAAAAGGCTACTTACTTGGGATAGTGGTAACGTATGTCTGAATAGTCCATATTTGGCCGCTGTGTGGGGTCATTAATCCAGTTTTCGACCATTTCAAAGGGACACCTCTGTAACCCCGTATTCAGTAACGTTAGCTTCTTTAAGTTTGTGCCATTTTTGCTATCAAGAAACTTTGCAGATCTAGTGCGAGTTCTGTTCTCATGGGAATCCGTTTGTTTTCCCATAGACAGTATAGAGGTGTTTTCCCCCAAAAGGGGGCGTTACCCTACGATGACGCAAAAGTGGCGTTGGTCTATAACGTGCGTTTGAAAAAGCAACACGCGTCAAACATCTTTCCAAACGTGAAAAGCATTTATGAACCTCTTGTCCAACAAAAGACAACATTTTACTCCAAAATCACTTCATAACGACAGTTGAGCATCTTCCTGTGAGATGATGAGCTTCTTACACATGAATAATAAACACACGACTGCCTTATTCATGTTCAATCAATCAAAGCGTTTCAATCAGTGACAGCGATGATGCGCGATAGGGGTTTCCTGGAATAATGTGTGTTATTGTACTTCTGCGGCGGGGTGTGTGTGTGAGAAACCCTCTGGCTTTTACTACTGAGCATTTACTACTGATGACAGTCGCACTGCACTGACAATATGCGCATTAAATAATCGCAGCCTTTGCCAAATCGCGTGCGGTTTAATTTCGATTAATCGTGCAGCCCTAATAATAATAATAATTTGTTAAATTTATATAGCGCCTTTCTGGGCACTCAAAGCAAACACCACCAATGTGACGCACCACCTGATGATCCAACGGCAGCCATTTTGTGCCAGAACACCCACCACACACCAGAGTAATTAAGCCAATCATTACACTCTAAAAAATGGATTGTTTTAACCCAAATTTGGGTCAAATATGAACAAACCCAACTGTTTGGTTGAAAATCTAATTTAAAAATACAACCCTGCATTTTTAGAGTGTATAAATGGGGATGATTGGGAAGCCATGATGGACAGAGGCCAATGCCAAATTCTTACAATTTTTTTCGAAGGCCATCCTGGGATTTTTAATGACCACAGAGAGTCAAGACCTCGGTTTAACGTCTCACCCGAAGGACGGTGCTCTTTGACAGTATAGTGTCCCCATCACTATATGGGCGTTATAATGAGCACCCCCTGCTGCATCGTCCTAACTTTCACCCTGTTAGCGGCACCCCTGACCACAAGCACATGCTTTTGTCTCACCCGTGTAAATACTGTGACCACGACCACGTTGCTCGTCGTGTAGACTGAAAGTTATGTAATTACTTTTTTTGTATAATTGTCCTTAATATATATATATATATATATATAAATATATATACACTGAACTAGTGACTGCTTTAATTTTGCAGTTTGTTTGCACTGCCAACCACTTTAGCTTTCTCTCTCCGCTCTGTTTTCCACACACACCGTGTCTACACTGGAAGCTGTCGACAGCGAGTTGCACTAAAAGCGTCGATCACGAACCACAGACAGGCTAACACACGCACGCTTGAGCGTAGACGCAAAGTGACGTTAAATCAATCTGTAGAATGTAAAATACTGTTTGATTTATAACAAAAATCCATCTTTTTATTATTTATTTAAATTTAAAAAAATTCATTTTTAAACGGTAAATGTTACATTTATTTAATTTAATTTGTTTTTCTTTATTTTAATTTAGTTTTTTTTTTCACATAAAAAAATCATTTTTAGTGACTTTACCTAGGTTATTTGCATTTCATATTTGTGCCAAAAGTTCTTTAAATTTGTAACGAATTTGACACATTTGATATTGTTAATAAAATATTTATAAGTGGGAAATAAAGGGTTTCCACAACTTTTGACAACAGAATTACAGTTATTTAACACTCATTTATAATTGCATAAATTTTAACAAAAATGCTACTTTTATTTTTGCACGCAAATAAATTTTTTATTTTTTTTTACTTTTACTTTTATAATATATTGTTTTGATACATTTATTTTATTTAGTTTTAATTACTTTTTTTCATTGGTAAAAATAAATAGGTTATTTGCACTCCACAAAACTGCCAAAAGTTATTTAAATATGTGATGAATTAATGAAAATCATAGCAAAAAAATGAATAAAAAATGTTTCACACATAAGCAAAAGTTTTCAAAGTTGTCAAAGTTCTGACAAATGCAATTTTACAGTAATTTACCATTTTAACAAACATGTTTTAACCAATTTAAAGCATCTCTATAAATAATTATTAGACTTTTTTAAGATTTGGCTTGAAAATCACAGATCTTTATAGATTTTCCATGAAAATGAGGAAGCGCTCTGCTAAAGTGCAGATAGTTCACTTGATTTAAAGCTTCTGACGCGTCCGGTGTGGTCACGGTGTTCCTGTCGCACGGTGAGTTTCTGCATTTATTGAAAGTAACATTTCTCTAATGTTTGTAAATGGCTGTGTGTTGCGTGCCGTGACCTTTCTCTTGATGAAGGTGATTCTTGTGAATCGTTCTTGAAGTCTGTATAGAGCAGATGTGTGGGTAACGATCTGTATGTGTCTCACACCATGCTCGTTCTAGTTAACGGTTTCTAAACGTTTTTATATAACCAAAACGAAATGTCTCTTTAATAAACGGAAAACGTTTGCTAGAAAGATGGCAAACTGATCAATTAAAATGCCAGTGTGGTTGCGTGCATTTCTTTGGTAGCCTGTGCTCATTCTGAACTGGCCTTTTGTGTTTCCAGGAAGATAACTCTGAATACAAACAGTGTTTTGCTTGACTAAAGTCTCCAACATGTTTCTCTAAGCAGTCACACTGGTTTCCCCGTGCATTATTCAAGGCCAGCCGCACACATCCGTCCCCTCGTGTGTCTGAGGAATTGTCTATCCACATAAAAGCATTAGCTGTCAGGCTGCACATTGAACAGGCCCAGATGAGATCTTACTCAGAGCTGGTCTTTTGTATTTCAGATGCATTTGAGGTGTCAGATACAGAGCAAGCTGCTATTTTGGGGATGTTTTGTGGGTAGATTTACATATGAAAATGTTTCACTAGAAGTGACACGCTTTGATTTTTTTTTTGAAAATGTTCACCTACTCGCGTTATGTCTCAATCGTGCCTGCCTGTTTCTGGAAAGCTTTGAATATTTACAGATGAATCTCATAGAAATCGTGGGTCACAGTGAGTCGGCCCCGAAACTAAGATCAAAAACAAATGATAAGGTGAGGCCTATTTTAGGACCATTTAGATTTTTTTTTTTTTTTTGCAGAACATTTCCCTTCAAATGCTCATTAATGCAATGTGTGTATCTGTCTTTTTGTTTTTTATTCTCAATAGTGTTTTTAATTACTGGACTACAGGACAAAATAATGTAATCAATGATCTTTTTTAATTTAAATCAGCTTAAAGTAAAGCTATGTGCCACCAGCATCACCAAATGGATTTTAAACCAATAGAATTCAGGACCAGCTTCTATCATTGGTCGAACAAACTGATAGTCCCGCCCCAAACTCACGCCATTGGCTGAGCCAGTGTTCCAGTGTCAGTCTGGTCAAGATGCTCGAATAAACAACCACTTGTTTAGTGAATTTGATTTGAAATCAAACAACAAATGATTTAAGCAATTTAAGGAATTTCCTGTGGTGAAATATAGCCTTGTTAAAACTGTCCATCGAAATCCAATTTTTGTGCATATATAAAACTTGTAATTATTTTTGAAATGACCGCTCGTTTCGTTATTCATCGTCTGGTGTCGTTTAAAGCCCTTTGAACAGACACAGAAACTGTCTTTTGGATCGTGAACCATTTGGTTCCCATTGAAGTCCATTATATGGAGAAAAATCATCAAAAACCTTAATTTCTTTTCGACTGAAGAAAGAAAGACATGGACATCTTGGATGACATGGGGGTGAGTAAATTATCAGCAAAAGTCTTTTAAAAGTGAACTACTCCTTTGTTCACTAATTGTCCTTTGTTCACAGATTTCTGTCTTCTGCATGGTCAGGTGAACTTGTCACGACTCGTCCACAGTGGAGACTGATTTGTCATATTTCACTGGTAATTGTCCAGGAACAGCAGGTCATCTATCATTACAGTGTCTCCATCAAACCCCCCTGCCCCGCAGAAGCCACTGGCTATTGTATAACCCCATTATCTGGGAGTCCTGGTCTTCTTCAGACGCTCCAATAGCAGCTGCAGCAAAGCGAGTTATAAGAAAGATGTGTGCCGTTTTCTCCTTATGGCTTTAAACCAGCCCTGTCTGAGAGGAACAGGTGGGTTTTGTCTATTTTAATGAGGTTTTTGAGAAACTGCAAGGAATAAGACCTTGTTAGGTTGCAGTGGATGTCTGCAGTCGTCTTCGTGTTCATGGTAATGTGTTCGGCAGGGGCTGAGAGAAAAACACACTTACTCAGGCGGAAACAGCTCTTCTCTTCCCATCACTGTCTAGACCGACTGAATCTCAAACAGAATCACCTCTTATTATATTCTCTTTTGTATTCTGTGCGCACCTGCTATTATCAAAAGTTATTTAAATGAATTTTTTTTTTTACATTTGGCTGATGCATTCCAGACGGATGGCCTTGCTAGCGATGTAGTTATAAAACAAGTCAAGTTTTATCAACTGCATCGTTACAAAGGCAATATACTTGATCTGTTTGTATCAATCAACAAAAAAAAATTGAACAGTTATGCACTTTAAATGTTGCAATGGAATAAACATACATAAAATAAACAAGGGAAAAGTTTGTGTAATAAGACTGTAGAGTGAGACAATCACTTAAACAAAACATCCAGTTAATAGCCCACATTTCATAGCACTGTAAAAAATTCAAGATTTGTTATCACAACATATTTTCTTTTGTCAAATCAACTTTATGATAATTTATTTAGTTGAGATAACTTATTATTTTGAGTTTCTGATGGTTAAATTAATCTCCTTCATTGTATTAACTCACTTTTTCCAGTTTAAGCAACTTAAAATTTTAAGGCAACCCAGGTTACTTATTTTTTTAAGTTAAACCAACAATTTTTTTTTACAGTGTAGTAATCACAAAACATTTTTTCTTTTGTCAAATCAACTTAAATAATTTATTTAGTTCAGATAACATATAATTTTGAGTTTCTGATGGTTAAATCATTCTCCTTCATTGTATTAACTCACTTTTTCCAGTTCAATCAACTTAAAATTTAAGACAACCAGGTTACTTACTTTTTTAAGTTAAACCAACAATATTTTTTTTTACAGTGTAGTAATCACAACATTTTTTCTTTTGTCAAATCAAATTAAATAATTCTTTTATTTATAAAAATAAAATGTATTATATATTTTTAAATATTATATTATATTTTATTATATTTTTATTATATTTTTTTATTAATTTTATATTTTATATATTATATTTTTATATATTATAAAATTTATATTATTATTATTATATATTTATTATATATAAAATTAATTTATAAAAATAAAAAAAATTAAATGATCCTGATATGTCCTGTTCATATTTTATCATATTACTACTGTACTTATTCAATGTATTTTTTACTGACTTTTGCATTTTAGGCAGCCTGCTAAGACCTGGCTAGGGACAGCAGATGGAAACTAGCACGAGTAGCTAACTCTGGCTTGTTTACAACATGTATTGTTGTTGATTAATGAGCATTGTCCCTATCAAATAACTAACTAACTAACTAACTAACTAATTTATTTAGTTTAGATAACATTTAATTTTGAGTTTCTGATGGTTAAATTAATCTCCTTTATTGTATTAACTCACTTTTTCCAGTTCAATCAACTTAAAATTTTAAGGCAACCAGGTTACTTACTTTAAGTTAAACCGTCAATATTTTTTTATGAAGCTCTGATCAGGAATCATTCATAAATCTTTATAGACATATTCAAAGCCATTTTAAAGAACAGAAACTCTAGTGTCCAGTGAGAAAATGCATAAATCCACAGCACAAACGAATATAATGTTGAAGTGAAAGAAATAGCGGGAGTGAATATTTCACAGATTCCTCGATGTGTGGGTTCTGGCATGTGGAGGAGGGAGCCGGTTTCTCTATGTTTATTTATAAGAGCTCACACAGGATCTGATCCAGTGAACTGAAGCCTCCACAATGTCTGTGAATGTGCTAAAGACACTATAGTTTGTAAGAAACTTTCTTGGTGGCTCAAAGAGATATATACGCATGCATGCCAAATGTTATGAAAGACATTTTTCTCTCTGTTTATATGGTTTGCTATGTTATCTGGTTCAGTTTGTGTTGTAGTGACCATATGAAAGTCATCCTGAGGGAACGAGTGACTCTTCTTTTATGATTCTCCTCATTTCTGGGTCAGTGCTGGATCTGAATGCTTGAATGAGTACAGAGCAGTCTGAGTTTAAGAGCCTTCGCTGTTTCCGCTGGAATAGGTGGAATGAAAAATGCAGTAGTCGTCCTTCGCAAGCCATTTTTCTCCTCCATGGCTCATCTAGGTTAATGAGGATGTTGGTTGACGGCGAGTCTAGTTTATGCCATTCCCTCCCTCTTCATCTTGGAGGATGAATTCATGGGCGTTCTCCTCTCATCGATTCTTTGCTGATTAGTGTTGCTTTTTTATTGTTCGATTGGCCCATTGCCATTCACCTCTAGCCATGGTTTATGGCACAATTCAGCGTCACAAACAGCCAACGCCTTTCTCTAAAGGCTGGAGATACGGATTAAAGAGATTCAATGTGTGAGCCAAGCACATTCAATAAAACAATCTTAATATAAAACCTGCTGTACAAAAGCAGAATATTTTCCCAAATAAAAAAGAGATGATCAAATTTAGGATTCATTGAGTAATGGGCTCTATGCACGGCGGTATTTCCGGTGAAGGTGTAAGGATGCTCGATAACTTCCAATGCAATACCGAGAAATTATATTGAATTTTATACTCCATGGTTATACTAAAGAAACGTTAGTCACAAAAACAGACACCCCTCGTTGTGTTTATGCTTCTTTTTAAAATTATATTAAAGGGTTAATTCACCCAAAAATGAAAATTCTGTCAGTATTTACTCACCCTCATGTTGTTCCAACCCCGTAAGACCTTCATTCATCTTCGCAACACTAAATAAGATATTAAGATCGCTCCTGCATACTAGTCCATAGGCTTCTTGAGGGAATGACTCTTGCTGGCCTCGAAAAGTCATTAAAGACATCGTTAAAATAGTCCAAGTGACTACAGGGGCTCAATCTAAGGTTTATCAAATGACGAGAACACTTTTGCGCGCAAAAAACAAACAAAAATAACCACTTTATTTCAACTATTCACTTCCTTCTCCATGGGCCTGTAGTCAGTTAACGTAGTGTGATTGCGTAGAGCTACGTCACACATAGGCTCACTATTGGCCGACGCTGGTCATGTGTGTGATGCGTGTGACGTACAATAACAGAAGCTTACGCTATTAAACTAGTAACCTGACTCGCGCAGAGGGAGAAATAAACCAATAGTTGAAATAAAGTCGTTATTTTTGTTGTTTTTTGCGCACAAAAAGTGTTCTCGTCGTTTGATAAACTTAAGATTGAGCCCCTGTAGTCACTTGGACTATTTTAATGATGTCTTTAATGACTTATCGAGAAAAGCAAGTCATTTAAGAAGCCTATGGACTAGTATGCAGGAGCGATCTTAATATCTTAAATATCTTAATTTGTGTTGCGGAGATGAACGAAGGTCTTACGGGGTTGGAACAACATGAGGGCGAGTAAATACTGACAGAATTTTCATTTTTGGGTGAACTATCCCTTTAAATAAACATAACAACATATATAAAATTACACCTAAACGTAAGTACGTTTCATTTCAAAGACGGAAGGACAGTAAATTTTGAAGACTCTGCCATAATCCCGTTTTCTTCGGTTTTCCACCGCTTTAATCTCCACAACCGGAAACTGACGAGCATCCTTAGGTCAAATGCGGAGCTTATGCGTGCATATAGCCCATATATAGTGATGAACGCCTGCTGTTAACAAGGAGAATCACTGAAGGGGGGAGTCGCCATATGGGGCTGATCAGTGTTTGCTTTAGTCGGAGCTCTTTTTCTCTGGCTGTG
>NW_024121910.1:1616608-1664827 GCF_016745375.1 Pimephales promelas
TTCCTTTCTGAATGATGAATATAGACTAATATACCTGCAGAAATAGACGGTTAGCTCATTACACGCAGGCGCAGAACGCACATTCTAGCTGACAGTCGGCTGTAGTTCTCTCGGTGCGACTCTCCGGTGAAATTACAAAACAAAATACACACAAACGTGTCCCTGCCTGATATACAACTGATAAACATAATCGGTTTCGATGACAAGAAACTCCCTATACGAGTGCAAACCCTGACACACCAGGCAAAAGTTCGGCCACTGGACCGGAATACACACTTTAAATAATTGAATCTATGCATTTATTATTGCCGTTAGCAACACACACACACCTGTCCCACCCACTTTTAATAACAAAGTTGCGCCGCTGATGTGAACTCGGCATGTTTCCTCAATTCCTGCAAACATATGGTGTTTGTTTTCTGAGGTCTGCATCCTCAAGCGAACGCTTTTCTGGTCGCCTCCTGCTGGTGTGTTCAGGCGGATATTGTGGAGTTCAAGAAGTGTGTGTGATCATTGAGCTTGTTTTATCTGAGGTCTGACATTTCTTCCTAGGAAAGGTCGAGGGAATGCGTGTCGGTGCAGTGTTTTAACTTGACTTGTGTTTTGACTGGCCTTTAGCTTTTTGGAGATTGCATCAGTCACAACATTTGCAGGATCCTCGTCTCGTTTGAGCAAACATGAGCGAGTCTGACGGTTCAGCTCAACACTTGCATGATGATGATGATGATGATGATGATGAATTTTATACAAGCAAACAGCACTTACACTTTCTCCAGAATTTATTTTGGAGATATTTTATTTTATTGTACCACTTTATTTTTTCAATTCTCCAAACCATTTTTTCTTATGACTGGAGGGTTGTATGGATCTCAACTGAAGGGTTGTGGGTGTTTTATTTTATTAATTTATTAATTTATTTATTTTATCCTAGATATTTTATTTTAATCAATTATTTAATTTATTTATTTTTGCATTTTATTACCTCCAAATCGCTTTTCCTACAGTATGAAGGGTTGCAGATTTTTATTTCATTATTTTTTCTATTCTATTTGTCCAAATTGCTTTTCCGCTGGTATTTTATTTTAAATATGCATCTGTTTATTCTCCAAACCTCTTGTCCTATGTAGGTTTGTAGGTAATTATATTTTATTTCAGTTTATTTTTTTGTTTGGCTGGTTTTAGTTGGCTTTTAATTTTATTAGTAACCCACTCTGTGTTTGTTTTTGATCCAGGCCGTTGACTCCCGTTCTAATGGCCTGAATTTATGTGGCTGAATATAATATATATAACACTATTACTGTAATAGCTTTTGTTTCGAGCTCGCTCATGCTTCAGTGCTGTCTCATTTGTCAATACGTGAGAATTATTGTCCTCGCTGCTGGCAGTGGCCCAGAGACGGCCTCCAGGCTGAAAGTAGCCGTTAAACCAGATTAATAACCAGCACCTCCATCCTTCTAGAAAGCTTCTTAATCAGAGAATTAATGAGGCGTTAGTGAAGCCCATCTCAGCCAAACACCATCATCTCCCGCTGCTGAAACCTGTCCGCTCAGAGACGCCTGCGAATGTCAGGTCAGGGTCGAGATCCGGACTGAGGTGTGTGTGTGTGATTTACTTCAGGTCAAGTCACATATGTGTCGAATCATGAGGAAATTAATCAAACGGAGCCATTGCTCTTCTTAATGCACTTTCAAGTTTTGCGACATAACAAGAGTTTGATGGGAAGCTTTATGGGCAGATGAAACAGTTTACTTTAAACAATTAAATTAAATTAGCTACAAACCTACATAGGACAAGCGGATTGGATAATTAACAGGTGTATAAAATAAAATAATAAATTAAATATAATAAAATATATGAAAACCTTCAAAGGATAAGCGATTTGGAGGGATAGAATAAAATAATAAAATAAATATAATAAAATATATGCAAACCTTCAAAGGAAAAGCGATTTTGAGAAAATAAAATACAGAAATTAATTAATTGAATAAAATAAAATATCTACAACCCTCTGTAGGAAAGGAAATATATACAGTATATATATATATATATATATGCAGATATTATATTTTATTTATTTATAAATGTATTCATATATATATATATATATATGAATTAATTTATAAATAAATCAAATATAATATCTGCATATATATATATATATATATATATATATATATGAATTAATTTATAAATAAATAAAATATTATATCTGCAACCCGAAAAGTGATTTGGAGGAAAAAAAATAAAAATCTGTAACCCTCTAAAGGAAAAGGAGGGTTTTTTTATTATTATTATTCTTGTTTTGTTGTTTCTTTCAGTCAGGGAGCATCACTTTCTGACCTGCTGTTGAGAATAAGCTCATCCTTAAACAGAAGATGGTTTCAGATGGATGTGTTTCACACCTATGGAAGTAATGCAGCATTACAGCATCTTAACGGACACACACTGCTCCATAATGGATTCTGAGCACTGCTTTTATCCGAGTGATGAAGCGTCTAACCAGTGTGCTTTTGGAGATGATAAAGGCGGTCTGGTTTTCATCGCAAACGCGTTCCGCTAATTGTCTCCTCCTTGATGCTGATGTGCCTGATTGCTCTGTAATTATGATAATGAAGACAAACACTTGGTTGCCTCTTTCACTTGTGTTTGTATGATCCGCTGGGATGAGCTGCGAGAACGGGGCCAAGAATCTCTCCAGTCATTGCTGTTGTGTTGTTTCTTTTGTGTTGCCTCGGTAAATACTCTTTCACATCATCCAATTTATTGTGGCAATATTCACGACGTATGTCGCGTTTGACAGTGGAAGTGTGTGTTCAGAGGGTTTGGGACCCTTCTCTGTGCCGTGTGAATGAACGGCTGGGCTCGTCTGTCACGATAACACAGCAGAAGTCTGGAAATGTGAGGGCTGTTGGTTTAGATATGCTGAACGATTAATAAGGAGACAGTTTCCAGCTGTAGGACTGAGTTCAGAGAGTTGCCAGACGATATTCAGACTTCTTTTTCATGCAGTTTGTTTACGCCGCTGGCCTTACACACCTACTGACATATAATGTAGCATCACACAAACAGCACTCTAAAAAATGCTGGGTTGTTTTAACACAATTTTGGGTCAAAATGGACAAACCCAGCCATTGGATTACATTTTTTAAAATTAAAATTTTAACCCAATGTTTGAGTTTGTCCATATTTGACCCAAAATTGGGTTAAAACAACCCAGCATTTTTTAGAGTGAGGGCTGACGGGATAACAGTTGAAATGTAATGGATCTCGATGGCATTCCTGGAAATCAAAAATGAATGAATACATTCCTTTAAAAAAATGAAAATAAATGTTATCAATTTTCCCATCCCATTTTATCGCATATTAATTAAATTGAAACCATGTTAATAGTACACTCTAAAAAATGTTGGGTTGTTTTAACCCAATTTTGAGTCAAATATGGGCAAACTCAAACATTGGGTTAAAAATGTCATTTAAAATTTTAACCCAACTTCAACTTTCACTTTTTAACTGTATATTTTTTATTGCATTTTTAACCCAACATTTGGGTTTGTCCATATTTAACCCAAATTTGGGTTGAAACAACTTTAGATTTTTTAGAGCGTAATTAAATTTAAACGGTGTAAATATAACGGTGAGTTAAATTAAATTTTAATAAGGTATTAAGAATTAAAAAAAAATTGACTTTTGAATTCATTTAAATATATTAAATGGATAGTTCACCCCAAAATGTTAATTCCGTCATCATTTATTTACCCTCATCTGTTGAACACTTGAAACAGAACATTGATGACTTCCATAGTCTTTCTTTTCCTATGGATTCAATGGTGCCCCACATCTTCAAAACATCGTTTAATTAATACATTTGAATGAATCAGGCTAATTTGTCATATTTAATGAGCAAACGTGTGTGTGTTCTTGTATTTCCCCAGGTGGCGTCTCTCGGCGTGACCACCTTCACGCTCTGCGCTCTGTGCATCGACCGCTTCCGCGCCGCGACCAACGTCCAGATGTACTACGAGATGATCGAGAACTGCACCTCCACCGCCGCCAAACTAGCCGTCATCTGGATCGGCGCGTTACTCCTCGCCCTCCCCGAGCTCCTGATTCGCCAGCTGGTGTCGGAAAACGGCGACGGCGCGTTAGAATCAGAACGCTGCCTAATCCGTATCTCCACCTCCCTGCCCGATACGCTATACGTGCTCGGCTTGACGTACGAAGGCGCGCGTTTGTGGTGGTGTTTCGGCTGCTACTTCTGCCTGCCGACGCTCTTCACCATCGGGAGTTCGGTTGCGACGGCCCGGCGGATCCGACGTGCCGAGCGCGGCTGCGCAAGAGGCAACAAGAAGCAAATCCGATTGGAAAGCCAAATGAACTGCACCGTCGTGGCGCTAGCCATCGTGTACGGGGCGTGTGTGGTGCCGGAGAACGTGTGCAACATGGTTTCGGCGTACATGGCGGCCGGGTCCCGCAGAGCACCATGGCTCTGTTGCACTTGATCAGTCAGTTGCTGCTGTTCTTACGGGCCGCCGTGACGCCGGTTCTGTTGCTCTGCTTGTGCCGACCCTTCGGACGGGCGTTCCTCGAGTGTTGCTGTTTCTGCTGTGGGATCTCGACACACTCCTCGGCCACCGCGAGCGACGACAACGAGCACGAGTGCACGACTGAACTGGAGCTGTCGCCGTTCAGCACGATCCGCCGAGAGATGTCCAACTACACCGCCACTGGATCCCACTGTTGAGTCCAACACCTTGTTCAACACAAGCAGGGGTGCCGCTAGCAAGTTTAGGGCTGCACGATAATCGCAATCAACATGAAGCCGATTTGGTTTATCGCGATTTTGAAATCATTATTAGTTATGTGCAGCTTGTCAGTGAAGCACGGCTACGTCTGAAAGCACTGCGAGTTTGAGTCTTTTATAGACCAACGCCACTTTTGCGTCATCGAAGGGTAACGCCCCCTTTTGGGGGAAAACACCTCTATACTGTCTATGGGAAAACAAACGGATTCCCATGAGAACAGAACTCGCACTAGATCTGCAAAGTTTCTTGATAGCAAAAATGGCACAAACTTAAAGAAGCTAACGTTACTGAATACGGGGTTACAGAGGTGTCCCTTTGAAATGGTCGAAAACTGGATTAATGACCCCACACAGCGGCCAAATATGGACTATTCAGACATCTAACGTTAATCACCAAGTAAGCACGTAGCATTTTTTTCATTAACACTCACATTATGACAAACTAGACGATGAATGGATCATATTTAACTTGATTTAAGCTATTGACATAGTCTAATAAGGTAACGTTAGCTGCTAACAGCTTAGTCTTTCTAATAGCTAGTCGACAACAAAACTGTCAATAGCTTAAATCAAGTTAAATATGATCCAAGTGACATGGCCTCATCGTCTAGTAGTTTGTCATAGGCTACTGTGAGTGTGTAAATGATAAATAAATAAATAAATAAATAAATAAATAAAAAGGCTATTTACTTGGGATAGTGGTAACGTATGTCTGAATAGTCCATATTTGGCCGCTGTGTGGGGTCATTAATCCAGTTTTCGACCATTTCAAAGGGACACCTCTGTAACCCTGTATTCAGTAACGTTAGCTTCTTTAAGTTTGTGCCATTTTTGCTATCAAGAAACTTTGCAGATCTAGTGCGAGTTCTGTTCTCATGGGAATCCGTTTGTTTTCCCATAGACAGTATAGAGGTGTTTTCCCCCAAAAGGGGGCGTTACCCTACGATGACGCAAAAGTGGCGTTGGTCTATAACGTGCGTTTGAAAAAGCAACACGCGTCAAACATCTTTCCAAACGTGAAAAGCATTTATGAACCTCTTGTCCAACAAAAGACAACATTTTACTCCAAAATCACTTCATAACGACAGTTGAGCATCTTCTGTGAGATGATGAGCTTCTTACACATGAATAATAAACACACAACTGCCTTATTCATGTTCAATCAATCAAAGCGTTTCAATCAGTGACAGCGATGATGCGCGATAGGGGTTTCCTGGAATAATGTGTGTTATTGTACTTCTGCGGCGGGGTGTGTGTGTGAGAAACCCTCTGGCTTTTACTACTGAGCATTTACTACTGATGACAGTCGCACTGCACTGACAATATGCGCATTAAATAATCGCAGCCTTTGCCAAATCGCGTGCGGTTTAATTTCGATTAATCGTGCAGCCCTAATAATAATAATAATTTGTTAAATTTATATAGCGCCTTTCTGGGCACTCAAAGCAAACACCACCAATGTGACGCACCACCTGATGATCCAACGGCAGCCATTTTGTGCCAGAACACCCACCACACACCAGAGTAATTAAGCCAATCATTACACTCTAAAAAATGGATTGTTTTAACCCAAATTTGGGTCAAATATGAACAAACCCAACTGTTTGGTTGAAAATCTAATTTAAAAATACAACCCTGCATTTTTAGAGTGTATAAATGGGGATGATTGGGAAGCCATGATGGACAGAGGCCAATGCCAAATTCTTACAATTTTTTTCGAAGGCCATCCTGGGATTTTTAATGACCACAGAGAGTCAAGACCTCGGTTTAACGTCTCACCCGAAGGACGGTGCTCTTTGACAGTATAGTGTCCCCATCACTATATGGGCGTTATAATGAGCACCCCCTGCTGCATCGTCCTAACTTTCACCCTGTTAGCGGCACCCCTGACCACAAGCACATGCTTTTGTCTCACCCGTGTAAATACTGTGACCACGACCACGTTGCTCGTCGTGTAGACTGAAAGTTATGTAATTACTTTTTTTGTATAATTGTCCTTAATATATATATATATATAAATATATATACACTGAACTAGTGACTGCTTTAATTTTGCAGTTTGTTTGCACTGCCAACCACTTTAGCTTTCTCTCTCCGCTCTGTTTTCCACACACACCGTGTCTACACTGGAAGCTGTCGACAGCGAGTTGCACTAAAAGCGTCGATCACGAACCACAGACAGGCTAACACACGCACGCTTGAGCGTAGACGCAAAGTGACGTTAAATCAATCTGTAGAATGTAAAATACTGTTTGATTTTTAACAAAAACCCATTTTTTTATTATTTATTTAAATTTAAAAAAATTCATTTTTAAACGGTAAATGTTACATTTATTTAATTTAATTTGTTTTTCTTTATTTTAATTTAGTATTTTTTTTTCACATAAAAAAATCATTTTTAGTGACTTTACCTAGGTTATTTGCATTTCATATTTGTGCCAAAAGTTCTTTAAATTTGTAACGAATTTGACACATTTGATATTGTTAATAAAATATTTATAAGTGGGAAATACAGGGTTTCCACAACTTTTGACAACAGAATTACAGTTATTTAACACTCATTTATAATTGCATAAATTTTAACAAAAATGCTACTTTTATTTTTGCACGCAAATATTTTTTTTATTTTATTTTTACTTTTACTTTTATAATATATTGTTTTGATACATTTATTTTATTTAGTTTTAATTACTTTTTTTCATTGGTAAAAACAAATAGGTTATTTGCACTCCACAAAACTGCCAAAAGTTATTTAAATATGTGATGAATTAATGAAAATCATAGCAAAAAAAATGAATAAAAAATTTTTCACACATAAGCAAAAGTTTTCAAAGTTGTCAAAGTTCTGACAAATGCAATTTTACAGTAATTTACCATTTTAACATAAACATGTTTTAACCAATTTAAAGCATCTCTATAAATAATTATTAGACTTTTTTAAGATTTGGCTTGAAAATCACAGATCTTTATAGATTTTCCATGAAAATGAGGAAGCGCTCTGCTAAAGTGCAGATAGTTCACTTGATTTAAAGCTTCTGACGCGTCCGGTGTGGTCACGGTGTTCCTGTCGCACGGTGAGTTTCTGCATTTATTGAAAGTAACATTTCTCTAATGTTTGTAAATGGCTGTGTGTTGCGTGCCGTGACCTTTCTCTTGATGAAGGTGATTCTTGTGAATCGTTCTTGAAGTCTGTATAGAGCAGATGTGTGGGTAACGATCTGTATGTGTCTCACACCATGCTCGTTCTAGTTAACGGTTTCTAAACGTTTTTATATAACCAAAACGAAATGTCTCTTTAATAAACGGAAAACGTTTGCTAGAAAGATGGCAAACTGATCAATTAAAATGCCAGTGTGGTTGCGTGCATTTCTTTGGTAGCCTGTGCTCATTCTGAACTGGCCTTTTGTGTTTCCAGGAAGATAACTCTGAATACAAACAGTGTTTTGCTTGACTAAAGTCTCCAACATGTTTCTCTAAGCAGTCACACTGGTTTCCCCGTGCATTATTCAAGGCCAGCCGCACACATCCGTCCCCTCGTGTGTCTGAGGAATTGTCTATCCACATAAAAGCATTAGCTGTCAGGCTGCACATTGAACAGGCCCAGATGAGATCTTACTCAGAGCTGGTCTTTTGTATTTCAGATGCATTTGAGGTGTCAGATACAGAGCAAGCTGCTATTTTGGGGATGTTTTGTGGGTAGATTTACATATGAAAATGTTTCACTAGAAGTGACACGCTTTGATTTTTTTTTTGAAAATGTTCACCTACTCGCGTTATGTCTCAATCGTGCCTGCCTGTTTCTGGAAAGCTTTGAATATTTACAGATGAATCTCATAGAAATCGTGGGTCACAGTGAGTCGGCCCCGAAACTAAGATCAAAAACAAATGATAAGGTGAGGCCTATTTTAGGACCATTTAGATTTTTTTTTTTTTTTTGCAGAACATTTCCCTTCAAATGCTCATTAATGCAATGTGTGTATCTGTCTTTTTGTTTTTTATTCTCAATAGTGTTTTTAATTACTGGACTACAGGACAAAATAATGTAATCAATGATCTTTTTTTAATTTAAATCAGCTTAAAGTAAAGCTATGTGCCACCAGCATCACCAAATGGATTTTAAACCAATAGAATTCAGGACCAGCTTCTATCATTGGTCGAACAAACTGATAGTCCCGCCCCAAACTCACGCCATTGGCTGAGCCAGTGTTCCAGTGTCAGTCTGGTCAAGATGCTCGAATAAACAACCACTTGTTTAGTGAATTTGATTTGAAATCAAACAACAAATGATTTAAGCAATTTAAGGAATTTCCTGTGGTGAAATATAGCCTTGTTAAAACTGTCCATCGAAATCCAATTTTTGTGCATATATAAAACTTGTAATTATTTTTGAAATGACCGCTCGTTTCGTTATTCATCGTCTGGTGTCGTTTAAAGCCCTTTGAACAGACACAGAAACTGTCTTTTGGATCGTGAACCATTTGGTTCCCATTGAAGTCCATTATATGGAGAAAAATCATCAAAAACCTTAATTTCTTTTCGACTGAAGAAAGAAAGACATGGACATCTTGGATGACATGGGGGTGAGTAAATTATCAGCAAAAGTCTTTTAAAAGTGAACTACTCCTTTGTTCACTAATTGTCGTTTGTTCACAGATTTCTGTCTTCTGCATGGTCAGGTGAACTTGTCACGACTCGTCCACAGTGGAGACTGATTTGCCATATTTCACTGGTAATTGTCCAGGAACAGCAGGACATCTATCATTACAGTTTCTCCATCAAACCCCCCTGCCCCGCAGAAGCCACTGGCTATTGTATAACCCCATTATCTGGGAGTCCTGGTCTTCTTCAGACGCTCCAATAGCAGCTGCAGCAAAGCGAGTTATAAGAAAGATGTGAGCCGTTTTCTCCTTATGGCTTTAAACCAGCCCTGTCTGAGAGGAACAGGTGTGTTTTGTCTATTTTAATGAGGTTTTTGAGAAACTGCAAGGAATAAGACCTTGTTAGGTTGCAGTGGATGTCTGCAGTCGTGTTCATGGTAATGTGTTCGGCAGGGGCTGAGAGAAAAACACACTTACTCAGGCGGAAACAGCTCTTCTCTTCCCATCACTGTCAAGACCGACTGAATCTCAAACAGAATCACCTCTTATTATATTCTCTTTTGTATTTGGTGTGCACCTGCTATTATGAAAAGTTATTTAAATGAATTTTTTATTTACATTTGGCTGATGCATTCCAGACGGATGGCCTTGCTAGCGATGTACTTATAAAACAAGTCAAGTTTTATCAACTGCATCGTTACAAAGGCAATATACTTGATCTGTTTGTATCAATTAACAAAAAAAATTGAACAGTTATGCACTTTAAATGTTGCAATGGAATAAACATACATAAAATAAACAAGGGAAAAGTTTGTGTAATAAGACTGTAGAGTGAGACAATCACTTAAACAAAACATCCAGTTGTTTAATAGCCCACATTTCATATATCACTGTAAAAAATGTTTTCAAGATTTGTTATCACAACATATTTTCTTTTGTCAAATCAACTTTATAATAATTTATTTAGTTGAGATAACTTATTGTTTTGAGTTTATGATGGTTAAATTAATCTACTTCATTGTATTAACTCACTTTTTCCAGTTTAAGCAACTTAAAATTTTAAGGCAACCCAGGTTACTTATTTTTTTAAGTTAAACCAACAATTTTTTTTTACAGTGTAGTAATCACAAAACATTTTTTCTTTTGTCAAATCAAATTAAATAATTTATTTAGTTCAGATAACATATAATTTTGAGTTTCTGATGGTTAAATTAATCTCCTTCATTGTATTAACTCACTTTTTCCAGTTCAATCAACTTAAAATTTTAAGGCAACCAGGTTACTTACTTTTTTAAGTTAAACCGTCAATATTTTTTTATGAAGCTCTGATCAGGAATCATTCATAAATCTTTATAGACATATTCAAAGCCATTTTAAAGAACAGAAACTCTAGTGTCCAGTGAGAAAATGCATAAATCCACAGCACAAACGAATAATTGTTGAAGTGAAAGAAATAGCGGGAGTGAATATTTCACAGATTCCTCGGATGTGTGGGTTCTGGCATGTGGAGGAGGGAGCCGGTTTCTCTATGTTTATTTATAAGAGCTCACACAGGATCTGATCCAGTGAACTGAAGCCTCCACAATGTCTGTGAATGTGCTAAAGACACTATAGTTTGTAAGAAACTTTCTTGGTGGCTCAAAGAGATATACGCATGCATGCCAAATGTTATGAAAGACATTTCTCTCTCTGTTTATATGCTGTTATCTGGTTCAGTTTGTGTTGTAGTGACCATATGAAAGTCATCCTGAGGGAACGAGTGACTCTTCTTTTATGATTCTCCTCATTTCTGGGTCAGTGCTGGATCTGAATGCTTGAATGAGTACAGAGCAGTCTGAGTTTAAGAGCCTTCGCTGTTTCTGCTGGAATAGGTGGAATGAAAAATGCAGTAGTCGTCCTTCGCAAGCCATTTTTCTCCTCCATGGCTCATCTAGGTTAATGAGGATGTTGGTTGACGGCGAGTCTAGTTTATGCCATTCCCTCCCTCTTCATCTTGGAGGATGAATTCATGGGCGTTCTCCTCTCATCGATTCTTTGCTGATTAGTGTTGCTTTTTTATTGTTCGAATGGCCCATTGCCATTCACCTCTAGCCACTCTCAGAAAAAAGGGTTCTATATATGTATAGCATAGGGTTCTTTACTCAACTCCAAAGGACATTTTATGCTAAAAAAGGTTCAATAATGACAAGAAAGAACACTTTTGGCAGTTCTTGTTAAAGGTTCTTTAAAGGCTATTATATTACATTATTCTGCAACATTTTTAGTATGTAATTAAATTGTTGTTTATTAAACTGTAGTAGCTTAATTTCACATTTTAATCATGCTAATTTTGGAGGATGAAAACTGAAATGGCTCTCTTCGTCTGATATTGATTAATTAAATTTTTTTAACCGACATATCTTGAATTTTGTGATCATTCACATGCATTGCATTTTAAGGGGGTTCCAAATACGTAGCGCTTTAGAACCTTTTAAGGTTCTATATAGAACCTTTCCTTCTAAGAGTGCATGGTTTTTGGCACAATTCAGCGTCACAAACAGCCAACGCCTTTCTCTAATGGCTGGAGATGCGGATTAAAGAGATAGTAGAGGCCATGATGCTTGTTCTTCTGCCAAGCACATTGAATAAAACAATCTTAATATAAAACCTGCTGTTACAAAAGCAGAATATTTTCCCAGATAAAAAGGAGATGATCAAATAGTTTTGTCATACTGCAAGCAGGAATAAAAATGCTCTTTGAGAGTGTGTACATGAAAACGGACATGAAAATGTACTTCTAAAACAACCAAATAACATAACGCAAAAAATACGTAACGTGTTAAAATAGCCCTCCTCATAGTTCACTTAAGTCCACACTGAAGGAAGTAAGTTAATGATATAATTAAGGGATTCATTGAGTAATGGGCTCTATGCACGGCGGTATTTCCGGTGAAGGTGTAGGGATGCTCGATAACTTGCGCCGATCGTAGAGTCCAATGCAATACCGAGAAATTATATTGAATTTTATACTCCATGGTTATAGTAAAGAAACATTAGTCGCAAAAACAGACACCCCTCGTTGTGTTTATGCTTCTTTTTAAAATTATATTAAATAAACATATCTACATATAAAATTACACCTAAACGTATGAAAGTTTCGTTTCAAAGATGGAAGGACAGTAAATTTTGAAGACTCATAATCCCGTTTTCTTCAGTTTTCCACCGCTTTAATCTCCACAACCGGAAACTAACGAGCATCCTTGCGTCAAATGCGGAGCTTATGCGTGCATATAGCCCATATATAGTGATGAACGCCTGCTGTTAACAAGCAGAATCACTGAAGGGGGGAGTCGCCATTATGGTGATCAGTGTTTGCTTTAGTCAGAGCTCTTTTTCTCTGGTTGTGTTTATAAATTATGACTCAATCTCATTAGCTTTCACACTCTTGAGTGTGGACTCAAATAAACTATGAGGAGAGTTAATTTAACACTGGGGTTTTTGCTGTGCAGGAGAATTATTAAATCACAAAAATTAAATGATATAGGGACGAACTCGATATTTTTGCCCATGACTAAAGCAGCGTGAAAACAGAAAGCTTTAGATTTAAACCAACTGTACCCTGTATTAGTTAGACATCTGTGCATGGCTTGACTATGTGACGTTTATAATACTCTGATGCCTATTCTTGTCTTTGGCTCGTAAGTGTGCTTCTGTTGTTTGTGAAGCAGGTGCCAGTTTATCTTGTGATCTTCCAGGCTTCTGCGTTCCCGTGGAGTGTGTGAGGATTAGGGCGTGTGCCGTGTCGTTCCTCTCTGTCGGATACGACTCCATCACCGCAGGCCCTCCCTCCTCACGGCTCTATGCTGGGAAAGGTTGGGATAATCAGACTCTGGATGACTCCTGAGGAAACACCTGCTGCTCTCTCTTTAATTGAGGATCTCTAATGAGCAGTGGGAGATGGATGGGGTCTCGATCGACACACTCCCTGCACTGGAGGTCACGGTGTTCGGTTTCAGCCTCGGTTTGTGTTGCGTGTTTGATTTAATAATATTCGTGATACGAAGTTGATCATTCAATGTTAGTTTGATTTTTATATTTTCTCAGGAAATTGTAAGTTGCCTTTGCACTTGCAAAAACACTAGCATGTTTTGTTTTTGTGGCCACACTGTTAGACCTTACCAGGTTTTTTACAGTAAAATACTGGCAACACTGTTGCCAGTAATTTACTGTAAAAATGCACTAAAACTCAAGTTAACTAAAAAATACAACTTATTAGTTTTAGTGCATTTTTACAACACTGTTGCCAGTAATTTACTGTAAAATTTCACTAAAACTCAAGTTAACTAAAAATACAACTTATTAGTTTTAGTGCATTTTTACAACAGTGTTGCCAGTATTTTACTGTAAAAAACCTGGTAAGGTCTAACAGTGCATTATTAACTCAAGTAGAGCATTATCACATCCCTCCTCAATAAGCTGTGCATTTGAGGCTTATCAGCAGCATAAAAGCAGCTTATACTGCAAAAAAAATGATATTTTTGTCATTGTCCAGTACAAATCTAAACTCTTTTAAGTAAAGATGCATTGACCTGAGAAGCAAAAAATGACATAAGATATTTAAATGTTTTCTGAAAATGTTTAAATCATAAAATCATGTTGATCTATTTTTCAGGAAAAAAAAAGATTTGTCATTTTGCTTCTCATATAAAAGTATCTTGATTTAAGAATGTTTAGATATTAAGTCATTTCTACATCAAATTCACATTCAATTCAAATGTGTTTCTTGCCTTTTTTTTTTTTTTTCAGTGCCATTTGTGAAATTTACTAGCAATTGCAGATTGAATATTGCCTAAAAGTTATTTTCAGTGTATTGGAAAAACAAGACAAAAAATATTTTTGATGCAGTGTTCAGTTCAATGGTTGAAATTAGCCTTTGGCAGACATTTTTATCCATTGCGTTGTATTTTATGTATCTCCTAAAGGGACGTGGTGATAGAAAAGCGTCAAAGGGGGTAATTAAATGCAAATCAACTTTTATTGGAAAATTCAACAACATTTTATCAAACTTTGATAATTTCCTTAATATTTTAAACAACTGAGAAGATAGTGATCAAACTATATTTTTATTTAAAAAAAACTCCTCTTACGTTATAATGTATATTACATCAGCTTATGAGTCAAATTGGACGACTACAGGGGCTCATCTCAGGATCACTCAACAATTCATCTATTGCTAAACGCAGTTCTTTGTGAGAAAATCCAAAGTTTCTCGGATGAACGCAAAACTTTTTTTGTCCCCTTTTGGGCCTGTTCATGCATTCCCTTAAAAATCAAACTTGTGATATTGGTGTTGCTAGCAACTTGCTACTTTTTGAGATGGAGGAATGCTCATCTTGAAGCTCGTCGAGCATTAAAACACCCTGATTGCATGAAAAAGCAAAACATTTCCATTGGACATATTCAGTGATTTACACAGTGCTTCTAATTGCACACGGCAATCATTCACGGCAATTACCCGCCAGCCTCTTTGGCATCTCCACATGCCCGTTGCTGTGGTAATGGCACAAAACCATCCTCATACCTGCGTTTAGCAGCCAAAGTCTGAAGAACATTAATGCACGCTCATGGCAGACTGGCTCAAATCCAGGCCGGTGCTCCGTCCTAATTCAGTAATCTGTAATACAGCTGGAAGGCTTGCTTTACACACACGCGCAGCCGTGCCACATTAAGCTCCTAAACAATGAGATATTGATTGTGTTTGATGGCAAGCTAGACGTGTGGAATTTATGGCCCTCGTGTTATTGGCTGAGGCTTGTCGCTGTGGTTTTGTGAGTAACGCAGGTATCATAATCCTCCTCTTTAAATGACATGGATGTTGAGCAATTTCTCAGCCCACTGCAGCAGAAAATACCTGCAGATATGGGAGCTGATGGAAAACTAATGGCATTGTCACACAGCGAGCTTGAAGCCTTTGGGGCCGCTCTGGATACGGGTGATGGAGGAGTCGCCTAGGAGAAAGAGGAGTGCGATGTGAAACTGTGTGAGTGAATGACAGTGGACCACCTTGACAGCTTGTTGCTTCGCATCACTGTGTGTTTGTAAGGACAGCCTATTTAAAGTCCCCACTCCTGCAGATGCGTCCCACCAGCCTGTCACGACAGCCGCAGTTTGTATAACCCGCACACACACACACACACACAAGCATCATTCAGATGATGTTTGGGGAGCAAATTATTAAAATTGGCAAGGCTAGTAAAATCATTTTTCAATTCCACGACAGCGTTTCCGGTAACAAGCTCGTTTCTCCAACAAACAGGATTTGTATGCATTTTTTATTTTGTACTTTATTTATTTATTTTTGCATATTTTTTTGCATTATTTACATATTTGCATTATTTTTGCATTTTTATTTTATATTATATTATTTGATGCATTTAATTTTATATTATATTATTTTATGTATTTTTAATTTAATTTTATATTATTTGATGTATTTTTTATTTTATTTAATTATTGTTGGGGTTTTTTTTTTACACTTACAATATCCTCCCAGTTAGCACATTGTAATTAATCAGTTTGTCCAGATGGTGAAGATAAAAAAAAAATGGTTTGCCAAATCATGTCAATAATCATCGGTCACGGTCAGCAATTTTCACAAAAGATCCTGTGCATCATTTTACAATCTCTTATATTAACACGAATCACTATGTTTTCAATACAGTGAATGTTGGTTTTATTACTTCTACTTAAAACTTTAAGTTAATATTTGAGTTTAACTACTTTAAATTATAAGTAGTTTGTTGTTTTGCTTTTTTTTCCACACAAAATCTCTAAATGCATACAAAATGTGCTTAATATGTGCCCCTTTATTAACTGACCTCTTACAGTATGTCTCTAATCACTTCCTGTGTTGACTCCGCCTCTTCCCTTTTGCCAGGTAGGTGTTTAACTAGCTTGTTTTTTCTTTTAAATATTTTCTATATGCATTTGATATGATTTGTCTCAGTTATTGGTCAGTTTTAATATTGTGCCTACTAGTGTTGAACTTTGACCGTTACCTTTATTTGTCCTTCACAGATGTATGAAAGGTGACCATGCATGCATTTAAAGGATTCACTGTTATTTTCCATGAGGTATGTTGATTTTTATTCTTTTTAATCACTGTATTGTTTCATTATCAGCTGTTTTGCAGTAGATTCCAATCGAAATCGATCTTTCTTCATAAAAATGATGATAAAGCCGCATCTATAGACTAAATATCCTAACTTGAGGTGGACCATCCACCCACAGCACGATGTGCTACAGTGACTCACCTTAGATACGGCACTGCATCACCATGGCAACCTCCCACAACTCTCATGAGTCATCATGGCAGAGAGTTTCGCACAGGCAAACGCCACTCACATTTTGCTTCTCAAAGATTACTGACCTGTGAACTGTGCCTGACGTGACATTGGATGCTTCTTTGTTTGCTCCAAGTCATTTAGATAAGTGGTCTTTAATCCATTAATCCTTCAGGATCACAACCTGTCTTTGTTTGCTCTCAGTAACTTACAGCCTACGAAAGTTGATCCAGATTTTCTCTCGTATTTAAGCGTTTCCAGAGCTGGATGTTTTCGAGTGTATCTCTGAAGAGAAATGTCTCAGAATGTCAGGATGAATTATGAATGTCATACTACCATTTTTATGTGACACAGATTAATATGCAACTTTGCTATTCCAAATTTGGCCAGTCACAAAGTCTGAGATTAACATTATAACATGGAGAGCTCTGGCTTTAAAATTGTTTAGTTTTTGTTGCTGAATGAGTCAGTGTTTTTGAACGAATAAGTTGACTCGCTCATAAAGAGAGCATTTGTTCTCGTTTCCTTAGTGAATCAGTATTTTTTAATGACTCTGTTGAATGAGTGATTCAATAACTCGCTTATAAAGATAAGCATTTGTTTTCGTTTCCTTAGTGAATCAGGGTTTTTGAATGAATCGGTTGAATGAATGATTCAATGACTCGCTCATAAAGACAAGCATTTGTTTTCGTTCCTTAGTGAATCAGTGTTTTTGAATGACTTGGTTGAATGAGTGATTCAATAACTCACTTATAAAGATAAGCATTTGTTTTCGTTTCCTTAGTGAATCAGTGTTTTTGAATGAATCGGTTGAATGAATGATTCAATGACTCCCTCATAAAGACAAGCATTTGTTTTCGTTCCTTAGTGAATCAGTGTTTTTGAATGACTCGGTTGAATGAGTGATTCAATAACTCACTTATAAAGATAAGCATTTGTTTTCGTTTCCTTAGTGAATCAGTGTTTTTGAATGACTCGGTTGAATGAGTGATTCAATAACTCACTTATAAAGATAAGCATTTGTTTTCGTTTCCTTAGTGAATCAGGGTTTTTGAATGAATCGGTTGAATGAATGATTCAATGACTCGCTCATAAAGACAAGCATTTGTTTTCGTTCCTTAGTGAATCAGTGTTTTTGAATGACTCGGTTGAATGAGTGATTCAATAACTCGCTCATAGAGACAAGCATTTGTTTTCGTTCCTTAGTGAATCAGTGTTTTTGAATGAATCGGTTGAATGAATGATTCAATGACTCGCTCAAAGACAGGATTTGTTTTCGTTTCCTTAGTGAATCAGGGTTTTTAAATGAATCGGTTTAATGAATGATTCAATAACTCACTTATAGTGATAAGCATTTGTTTTCGTTTCCTTAGTGAATCAGTGTTTTTGAATGACTCGGTTGACTGAGTGATTCAATGACTCACTCATAAAGACAAGCATTTGTTTTCGAATGAGGAATTACTCACTCATAAAGAAATGCACTTGCTTGTTTTGCTGATAACTGAATTATTGACTCATTCAATCATTGATTCAGTTGCTGACTTGCTATTAAAGACAATAATCCGTCGACACCTACTGAATCTTCTACAGATTCTTTAATTTTCTCTCGTTTCCAGAGCAGGATGTTTTTCGACACTGACTCGCAGTGTATCTCTGTAGAGAAATGTCACAGAATGCCTCAGATTCTGCCAAAGTTCATTGCGACTGACATTTCTGCTCCGTATATCGCTGCTCGGCTAACACGGCTAAAATTACAAGCAACTTTTTCCTTGACGGTGAAGTTATCCGTCTTATTCATGCGCCAGTTTCCAAGACAACCCTTGAAAGTGGAGGACGATATGCATTACTGGTTTATCAGGGCTCTAAATTTAGTTCCCATTGTGTTTCACATCTCTTTTAAAATCATCTCCTAGTTTCGCAGTCTTTTGTGATGCCTTGTGATCTAATGAACCCGTCTCAGTGCCGTTATCCTCATTGTTTCGTGACGAGAAGCTCTTGAATAAGTTTCAGGTGCGTTTGCAATCTCCCGGGTCTCTTATCTACAGTGCTGACCTCTTTTTCACCCACTTCTTGTTTTCTCCTTTCTCAGAGATTATTCTAATTGGGAATTTCACTCTGGGCAGCATACCTGAGATATATTGTGTGGCGTTTCGTATTTCTGTACCGAGTGCGGAGGAATAGTGCATGGGTTAGAGGAAAATCCGGCCTATCCATTTTTAACGAGGATTCTCCTCATAGATGCTCTGACCCAGTATCTGTTGTGCAGAGCAGAGTCAGTCTGCAGGAAAGCAGGTGGGATTGGAGACTCCATTTAAAGCCCCCTGTGATGAATTAGCCGTCTGACACTAGCTCACAACACACACACACACACACACACACTCCTATACCGCCCTCTCTAGCCTTAAGCCTCTTCCAAGAAAAACGCCCCTGGGGCGACATTGAAAGGATGCAGTAAACGTGTGTGTGTGTGTGTGTGTGTGTGTGTGTGTAAGTGCGTGCGCATGAGTGCAATATCCTAATTCCCTATCCTTATGAGGGTGGTGTTTTTTGAAAATGTAAAAATGCAAAAAGCTTTCTATGATGAATTTAAAGTTTGTACAGTACAAAAATCATCACATCTATAGAATCTCCCTGTGTGTGTGTGTGTGTGTGTGTGTGTGTGTGTGTGTGTGTGTGTGTGTGTGTGTGTGTGTGTGTGTGTGTGTGTGTGCGTGTGCGTGTGTGTGTGTGTGTGTGTGTGTGTGTGTGTGTGTGTGTGTGTGTGTGTGTGATTAGTGAATCAGTGTTTTTTAACTAATAAGTTGAATGAATGATTCACTGACTCACTCATAAAGAGAGCATTTGTTTTCGTTTCCTTAGTGAATCAGTGTGTTTGAATGAATTGGTTAAATGAATGATTCACTGACTCGCTCATAAAGAGAGCATTTGTTTTCGTTTCCCTAGTGAATCAGGGTTTTTGAATGAATTGGTTGAATGATTCAATGACTCGCTCATAAAGAGAGCATTTGTTTTCGTTTCCTTAGTGACTCAGTGTGTTTGAATGAATCGGTTGAATGAATGATTCAATGACTCGCTCATAAAGAGAGCATTTGTTTTCGTTTCCTTAGTGATTCAGTGTGTTTGAATGAATCGGTTGAATGAATGATTCAATGATTCGCTCATAAAGAGAGCATTTGTTTTCGTTTCCTTAGTGAATCGGTGTGGTTGAATGAATCGGTTGAATGAATGATTCAATGACTCGCTCATAAAGAGAGCGTTTGTTTTCGTTTCCTTAGTGACTCAGTGTGTTTGAATGAATCGGTTGAATGAATGATTCAATGACTCGCTCATAAAGAGAGCATTTGTTTTCGTTTCCTTAGTCTCAGCCTCAGACGTCACGCCCACGGAACGTTGGCTAAACGTCTGATGCATATGGTACACTTAACTGGAAACACTTCAGGAATGTCGAAGTCGTCATCTGATTGGTTGAATTTTATCGGATTTCCGGGGGGCGTCAGTGTCGCGTTTATTTTCGGTCCGCCGGGAAACAAAGCGCAGACGTGTGATTGCGGAGAAAAACTGTTGTGTTTATATGAGTGACAATGAGCATTTATCAAGATCAGCTAAACATAGTTGTCCCCTCCTATCTATTATGGAAGATCAAGTGAAGTACTTAATTGCGAAGGGGATATCAGCCGCGTTTGTGGGCAAACATGAAACAACAGACGCTGACATCGCAGCTGGCCGATTCAGTATTCATATATAGGGCACACACTGGATTATAAGTCGCATAAGATACTGCAGAGTCAAACGTTTGACTGGGTTTGCGTTATGCATCCACTAGATGTGCTAAAGGGAATCAATGTAGGGAGTGCGCGGCGCCGGAGGTGAGGCGTTTATTTAGTAGCCGTGGGCGCGCTGGGGCGGGTGCGTAACTTACATTTCGCAGCCTGACTCATGTGAGTAGTATTCAATGTGCGGCGGCTCGCTGACAGCTACAGCTGGAGACGACCCGGTTATTGTGAACGGGGAGCGCTTTATGAACGCACGAGCAGCGCCGGGTGCCTGTTAAGATTGAGCGCTCGTGAGCGGGCACGTGATTTACACTCATAACCTGATTTATACGAGGTTGAACTGGCCGTGTGACAAAGCGGGCATAAGATGGACATGAGCGCGAGTTCGTGGGTGAATTTAATAACGCGGACCGTTGTTAACGAGCGCCTCCGGTGACTGCTGACTGACTTGTTGCACGCCGGTCTGTTGTTGTGGTGACATTTCCACGCCCCGAAACGTGACACTGAACGAAACGAACTGTAATTGGTTGTTTGACATGTCGGTCAAACGGCCTTATGGGCGGGCCTTGACCAAAGAAAGCTGCTATGAATTCCAGACCTTCAGCCGTCAGTCTGAAGGTCTGGCTACGCGAGACTATCGTTTCCTTAGTGATTCAGTGTGTTTGAATGAATCAGTTGAATGAATGATTCAATGACTCGCTCATAAAGAGAGCATTTGTTTTCGTTTCCTTAGTGATTCAGTGTGTTTGAATGAATCAGTTGAATGAATGATTCAATGACTCTCTCATAAAGAGAGCATTTGTTTTCTTTTCCTTAGTGAATCAGTGTGTGAATGAATCGGTTGCATTACATTTCTGTATACAGCATTTAAGCGCACAAGGTCGACGTTCGACCAGTTCATCAGATTACACAGCCTTCACTTCTCTCTCAAATAACCGCTCCTGCTGGGTATAAGAGGCGCTCGCGTGGGCGATATCCAAGCCGATCAGTGACAGTCCGACAGAATTGAGAAGTCACATGCTTATCGAGCTTCAGATCGGAGCCCCTGGAGATCATCGGAGCTAAACCTCCTCCCTGAAGAGCGAGTCCTGCTGAGACAGGGAAACACAAGCGAGAGAAGGAGCACAATGCACCGTCCCGTTCACAGAGCGCTCTTTGTTCCCCACTGTATAAGCATTTGTGCCAGCGAGACCTTCTGAAGCTCTGGCCATGCCACGCCACTCGTGTGCGGGGGCGGTGTGTGTGTGTGTGTGTTTCACTCGTTCACAGTCGCATTGTGATTTCTCCATCTCAGCTTTGACAGCGTCTCTGGGCCGTGGAGACGTCAGCTGGTGTTCTCATGCTCTGCTAAAAATATTCCCTTCTAACATTTTCATTGCTAAATTGCTAAACACGATCACAATTTTTTGTCATTCTTACAGGAAACAAAACTAGATACTAAGATCGTGGTCAAAACACAAGATCAAATCATATACCAATAAAATATTAGAAACTGGAGAGTAGGCCTATGTCTAAGCAGCTTCATCCATAAATTGCAGAATAGCAATAAAATTATAATGTCTTTACATTACATTAATTCATTTAACTAATTTCATTTAACTATTCATTAAACTAACAGTAGGACAACAATATGCAATTGCTCAGTTTCATCTACGCAGTCCATGAGTTATTTTATTTATTTTTTAATAGATATAGAATAGAATATGCAAGATGTAACAATAAATAGAACATAAACACTCATTGAATGAAATATTTGCATATTTGAAGTAGAAAGACTCTGAAAACACTGGATTGTTTGAAAGTGTGTTCAGTGTCATTATCAGAGGCGGCAAACGTCACCGTCCAGATCACATGGCGGGCGAGAGACAGTGGCCAGTCTGTGGTTCTCCTCATGGGTGGGATGTGCAAGATCTCACCTCCTCTTTCTCGGGACACGTGCCGTCGGTCCGGCTGAGCGAGGGTCGGGTCAGGGGGAAGAGACACACACGTTTGTGACACACAACACCAGTCGACTGAGGAACACACACACACAAACCACCTGCGGGTTCTCGTCGGTTTGCTTCAGGATCCAGATTTTACATTGGTATTCAAGTAACGACCAACAACATTTATAGTGTTCAGAAGTCAACGAAAATATCCCTAAAATAAAACTTTAGTAAAGTGTGTGTGTGTGCCTGATAATATGTGTGTGCATGATAGTCAGTGTGTGCATGATTGTGAGCGTGTGTGTGTGAGTGCAGGTGTGTGATAGTATGTGTGCGTGATAGTGAGTGTGTGTGCGTGTGATAGTAAGTGGGTGCGTGATGGTGAGTGTGTGTGCGTGAGTGATAGTGTGTGTGTGATAGTGAGTGTGTGCGTAATTGTGAGCGTGATAGTGAGTGGGTGTGTGATTGTGAGTATGTGTGTGCGTGATAGTGTGTGAGTAATTGTCAGTGTGTGTGTGCGCTTGATAGTGAGTGTGTGTTCGTGTGATAGTGAGTGTGTGTGTGCTTCCTTGTGTGTGTTTGGTTAAATAATTAAAAAATGTGAACACAGAGACAGCTGTTCAGTATATACTACATGATTTTGCAGTGTGTATGTCGCTGTTATGTGCAGCTGCCTCTCTGATATGTCTTGTTGCATTTTTAGTCAAATCTCAAATGCAACAATAAAACCGCGTGAATCCGTTTAGACAGGTTGAAGCTGCTGAAGAGAGCAGAGGGACGCTGGTCTGGTAGTGAAGCGTGATCACTGGTTATTTTCTGCTCAATTTGAAATGAGGACAGGAGGTTTGCGCAGCTCCACTAACGTGTTAAAGTGCTTTCTCCTGGAGTGAGGTTACATGGCCTCTCCTGGGCGTTCCCGTAATTGCTCGCGAATGGAAATTTCCTGCTCGCCTCTCTGTTCTTCAAAAGGATGTGATCCATCGCCATAGTAACCACAACATCTCCCCTTGACTTCGCCATATAGAGCTCGTCTGCGCTCGTCACTTCTCTGTGCGAGGCCGAGATGCTGAAGTCGTCTCAGTGTTTGATGAGCTGAGGCGGAGAGCAGAGATGCTTGTTGCCGGGTGAACCAGAGAGAATATGTGGTTGTCAGGGTGCGACAATTAAACCAATTCAGACAGAGACAGAAAAAACGGAAAAATAAAACAATAAAACGTGTAGAACAGCTGAAATGAAGATAAATAAACAAGAGCTGCTGATACTGGGGGAGGATGAGCTTTCAGTCGCCCACTGAGATGATTCATCACGGCTTAGGAGAGGTGTGTGTGTGTGTGTGTGGCCATCAGTCCAAAGTTATATTGAGCGTAAAATGTCTGATTTCGCCTTAAAATCAAAAGAAAGACTGAAATTATGTTTTGCATTGAAATTGTACCGACTTTAGTTTATGTATTTCAGTATTGTTTTGTTTTTTTTGAAAGAGAATTAAATAATGAAAATCACCATTGAATTACAAGGAAATTCAGTTAAGTCAGTCAAAACTTAGCAGAAATGTCTTTAATTTAACTATCAAGAAAATGCCCTTTATACTGAAATGAATTAATCATATAATTGAATATATAAATTAATTATAAAGAGATCAATATAGTTAAAGAAATTAAATTAAATTATATTTAAGTCCTGATGAATGGATACTGTCATTTCTTTGATTTTGAGTGGAAATATGAAATATATAAATTTTTTTGAGATTCAAACAGAATAGATATATCAGAAAGGTTTATCTCTCAATAAATACAGCTTTGAATATATTTTATTCTGTGGGAAATATCATTCATGTCCGCCCAGTTCAGCTTTAAAATCTATTTCCCTTTTCAATCTCACTGTGTGTGTGTGTGTGTGTGCCAGAGAGAGAGTGAACGTGTATTGGGTGAGTGTCTGCATGTGTATAAATCATCATACATCATCTGGGATAAAGCCTGTTACTTTTATTAGTGTGATCTGATATGCTCATCTCTGACTCGGAGAGCGACGAACAGCCGCAGTACAGTCACAGCTCTGGCTTTACTCGACTCTTAAAGAGCATATTGCAGGTAAAAAAAAAATCGAAATTTATAGATAACCTTGTATGAAAATACCATATGAAAAGTTAATGCAGGATTTAAAATGTTTTAAAACAACATAAGGGCACTAATTTAGAAGATAAAGTGAGCGTTTCTTGGACTGCTAGTAAAAACGGCTTTTTTTTCAACGTCGCGTCATTTGACGTCATAGCAGGGAGCCGCAGCCTCGGCTCAGTGAGAGCAGGCTGGTGTTCAGTGAGAGCGCTCGTCAGTCGCTTTCGTTAGTTTTTGCATTTTAATTTATCATCGTCATGGTAAATATTGTGTTTGTGGAGATTGCAAAAACTCCAGCCTGTCAGGACTTCAAGATCGAGTCCACAAGTTTCCATTACAATAAAAGTGACTGTGCTATATAGCCTATCTTTCGTTCCTGGTGCGGTTTGAGCAGGTGAAGAGACGGGATTTCTCCTCTCGGCTCGGAAAACACGGTCGTGTGTAGCGTTCACTTCAGATCAAATGATTAGCATCTCGGCAATATGATGGAGTTCAACATGGTATGCCGAAGCAAGAATATTGATCGTCGTATACTACCAATGGCATCAAATAGTGTTATATAGGTAACTTAGTCATGTCATGCCCTAAATAAAACTTGTAATTGAAAAACAAAATTGGTTGTTTAAATACTCAAACCTTTAATGTTCTGTTTATGTTATAACCAAGGTGAAAAATATGTATTAAAAATTTACCCGAGTATAGCCTATGCTTTTAGTATAGAAATATACTCAAGTAAAGTTTTTATACATTTAATAGTATATAAATCTACCCTAAACATACTAATGTCTGCTGGCCTGTTATAGGATCATAATAATCTGTACAATATTGTGAGCACAGTGTATATCGTTAGCGAACGTGTATACTATAAGTACGTCTCTCACCTAAAAGGCACCTGTCCTGTTCTCCACTGGTTCTCCTCACATCACAGCTCAATTTTTCTCTGACCATTCTGTCTGACATTATCCTGGCCTGTCCCTGATCTCTTTAGCATAGCAGGTTCATAACTTTATGGCTTGATCCGTCATACGAGTATTTCCTTAGCGTCCGAAATGTCATTGCAATTCATTGTTTTCCTGTTGTGTGAATCGACCGCTCTCCCGCTCATTGCGTCACGCCCGCCACGCCCATTTTCAGACGCGGAAGTAAAATTTTCTCACAAAAACGACTGCAGAAGCTTCTGTGGCGTGTTTATACGTATATTTTAAAGAAAATCTAGTTCCTACATTGTTTTTCTATGCATTGACTCGTTGGGTCCTCTAACCTGCAATATGCCCTTTAAATGTCATTTTGTGATAATATGAATCCGAGTCAGTGATGGAGCTGCGGGACGTTAAACTCACATTGACTGACAGCACATTATCTCAGATTAGAGCCACTCATTCATCAATTAGTTCCAATCGATTCTCTCCACAGCCGATGCATTTGCATAATTTATGCACCGGTAGCTGCATATTCATAGTGTATGATAATCTAAGATAATGAGTGCAGATTTAGTTCATAATGAGAGCAGATTTGGTCCATAATTAGACTGGGAAGACTTCTGGTCAATGTGCGTGAGATATAAAATATGCAATAATTCAGAAATCCACTATATGCTCTGAAAAACAGAGATAATTCACAACCGTTTTCATGCAGCTTCTCTTCCACCCTGTTTTTGTCTACTGTACCTTTAAGACTTCTTATGTCATTCGATACATGCCATGTACTGATTAAAAGGCTAAGTTTGATATTATATTGGTGTGTAGATGAATAAGTTTGGACTTGTTGCTGGAAACCCAATAGAGACACCAGAATAACAATATTCTTGATTCTGAAGCTGAAAATACTGAATTATTGTAGATGAATTTGCTTTCTCTTTGTCTCTGACTATATATATTTAAAATAATGTTGCACTTTTTACAGGTAACAGATATTTGGCATTATCAGGACCCCACAAATATTGCATTATTATGCATTACATTTAACATTATAGTTTAATGTCGTACTGACACTAAAACTCTGAAAACTTGAAATTTTTCTCACAGAAAATGTAATTTTGGGTGAATTACAAAATACATATTAATGCATTTTTGTATTGCGATATATTGTTTCACCCCTTATGCATATTGTATCAAACTCCAAAAAGCAAGTTGTTTTTGATTGCATGACCCATTTAGAGATGCACTCGTGCACATCACACCGGAGAGAACGCTATAGTGAACTTCCACAACGAGATGCTTTCATTTCCGTCTGGATGAGTGACTTTGGGGAACAGTGACAACATGGAAGCAGACTTTGTGTGTGTGTGGCTGAATAATTTATGCAGACTGGCTGGGACAGGGATAGTAAATATTAAGCTAGTTGAGCGATGCATCCTCATGCGCACACACACACACTCACACACACTCCTGTGATTTAGAGGAGCTGGCACTGAGGCATTAGTGTCTCCAGCGGAGTCTCAAAAGCAGATGGATGTTCACGGGGTGTAAGATGTGTGTCAGTGGGTCAGACACTACCCAGAATCCTCTGGGGCTTCGATGGCGAGGAACTCTGCGATGATTCCTTCCTCTCTGGATGGATGCTTGCATTAGAGAACAGGAGAAAGGTCGCTCTGCAAAATCATCCAAACTAATGCTTTGAGTTAACTTCAGAAACAAGACAGGGAAATGTACACACCGAAAGACAAAAGGTAAAAAAAATATATAATATAATAGTTTATATTATAAAATGAATTGCATAAAAACATTCAGATTACATCCCAAAAAAAAAGGGGAAAAATGTAGGTTTGATATAATATAATCGTTTATATTATAAAATGAATCTCATAAAACACTCAGATTGCATTCCAAAATAAAAAGGGAAAAATAGGTTTATAATATTATATTATATAATAACAATATAATATAATAATGTTTATATTATAAAATGAATCTCGTAAAAGCATTCAGATTACATCCCTAAATAAAAAGGGAAAATATATATATTTTTATAATGCTCGTCATTTTAATGAACGAGTTCGAACAGGAGAGTCACGAACGCAACAGAGCAAGGCGAGCATTTGAGCTTATAAAACTTAAACTTTGTTATTTATTTATGAAATGAGTGATCGTTTTGCTTGATAAGACCCTTATTCATCGTCTGGTGTCGTTTAAAGCCCTTTGAACGTTTTGCAATTTGCACTGAAACTGTCTTTTGGACCTTGAACCGTTTGGACCCCATTGAAGTCCATTATATGGAGAAAAATCCTGGAATGTTTTCATCAAAAACCTTAATTTCTTTTCGACTGAAGAAAGAAAGACATGGACATCTTGGATGACATGGGGGTGAGTAAATTATCAGCAAAAGTTTTTTTAAAAGTGAACTACTCCTTTAAGGTACAATTCTTGCATAGTGTGCCTTTAATGAATCAAAATCAAGTATTGCAATTGAGTCGTAGAATAATATCTCTTTCTTTGGATTTTCGAGTGAAATCTGCCTCGGACACGATCGTTCTCCTGCGATGATGTTAATAGCGCACGTCGTCTCAGGACAGGAATGCTTGTCATGCGTGTGTTTCATCTTTAGAGCCCGTCACCTGTGGAGATCCGCCTCTGTTTGAGGCTGTTAATCTTTTATTATGCAAATCCTAATTGGAGTGTTCAGATTCACTTCGGCCCAGTGACCTCGAGAAATTACCCAGAATTCCCTCCACTTACTGATACACACACACAGCGGGAGATGCGCACAACCTGTGAACAGCATGTTAATGCAACTGTTAGAGCAGAACTCTTCATTGATATCCATTTATGGGGGAAACCATAGGGTTAACATTGATAGAAAAGTACTTTTGATTCACCGGATGAATGTTTTGCATTTGCAGGGCTTTAATAATTTAGTTATTGTGGGTCTGACAGAATGATTCTGGCATTTTAATGGATTAACATGAAGCCAATTTTCTTTCTGGATGGGTGACGCGAGATGTTTGTCCTTCCGCTGTCAGTCAGTCAATCAATCGACACGCACACGGGCGGTCTGGGGTTTGGGGATGGGAGAAGACGCCTCACGCCTCAGCGATTCAGCACATAAATCTCAAGCTCTGTGCTTGAATATCAGCAGTGTTAGCTGTTAAGAAACATCTCATACACACTTTGCAATACCGTTCCTTTGTCTTTGTCTACTAATATTATTTTAAGTTCTTCTTAAATTAAAAAAAAACTTGCATTTTGAGAGGGACAATTTTGAGCTCAGAATGTTATAGAGATGCTACCTCAACTTAGCATTACACAAAAGATTTATTATTACTATTTTGGTAGAGCAATTAATAAGAGAAAAGGATGGATATGCAAACAAATGCTGACTTTTGGTTGTTTTGTTTTCATTTAATGCTAAATCAGGCTTGTTAATTCATATTAACAACATCTTAAAGTGTGCTAACATTATGTTAAGTCATGCTAGCAACATGTTAATTCTGTAGCAAATGCAACATTTAATAATATACATAAAATGTATTTAAGGGGCCGAAGGCCAATTTAGCTCAAAGGGAAATGATTCATTGATTTGCAATGAATCTATGGAACCGAATCACTGAACCGAGCAAATGACTCGCTTAGAATTCATTTGAACGGGCCGTAATTATAACCAAATCTATAGTGAAACACTATGTCTTAGCAAGGTAACTTTAGATCGAACAGTACAAGACATTAAATGTGCAAACACGACACAAGAAGATCTAAACATAATCACACACACACACACATTCATACAGTCGCGAAAGGGAAAGAGTGAGTTGGAAAGAGTGAGAGAGAAAGTTTCAACTTTCTATATGCACGTAAGACATAACCTGAAAGGACCACCAAGCATTAATTTGAACCTTCGTTTCTTAGAGAGGTTATTCAATTAACATTAAAGCACCAGTTCAGTTAGAGCCTGGAGTACTTGCGCTTTGTAGTGGCTGAGGGAATTTCCTTTGTCTGCGTCGCGTCGAAGGGCGGTTCCCCGGCCGGGTCCGTTGCGTGGTTTGTTGTCTTTGAAGTGCAGGGATGGAAGTTTCGCCGCTGGTCACGTGTGATTAGCAAGCGAATGAGAGTCTTTTCCAGTTCGAAGCGCGTTGCAAACTTAACTTTGAAACGAGACTTTTACGAAAAAGGAAATAAAGGAAAGAAATGAAAGTAAGACGAGTCGGATGGCTTGACTGAGCTGAATTGTAACCCTGATCTTGATGGGTTATTCGTCTGCGGGTCGAATTTGGTCTAGTCGATGTAGAAGCATGCGAACACGTTCTTTGTTTCAGAGATAAGCACGAACAGAACACTCTCTTGCTGGTTTTAGAGAGAGGCACGAACTTAAGTTACAAACACGAACAAAAATCTAACAAAAATCTAACAAAAATCACAAAAATCACAAAAATCTGAACATGAGGTCCTTTGTTCGGATCTTTAACTTAAACTCTAGTCCAACCTCCAAGAAACTTCAGGCCAATGGGTAATGGCATGATCTCAGGAGGTGGATCTACTTCTTGCTTTATCATAATTTATGCATGGTCTGTGAGCTGGTCTCCAGCACTTAGCAGAGACAAAAGACCATCGTTTTAACCTTATGATAATTATAATCATAAAACAAAACCTTTTACACAGATTTCAATCAAGCCATCTTTTGAATTACGAGAATACGGTTTGTTTAAGAGCAAACGAGGCATTCACACTTCTAATGGTTGTATAACAATTACAAGAGTTAATAGTTAACAACAATTACATGGTTATTATGTGATCTAAGTTTATATGATTTTATGTGTGAGATCTCCGATCTCAACCGCAAGGTTACTGCGAGTTCAACTCGTAAGGGGGACGAGGAGATGTGTTCTGTGGAACATCTCTGTCAGGGGATCAAAGGGGTCTTGGTTGTGAGCCTCTCGTTCCACCATTTTGGAGCCGATTTGTCTTAGTAACATTAACATATTGACACGTTTCTTCCTGTGGCATTCTGTTGCTATCTGCAGGACCATAAAAGTCTTCGGAGGGGGGGGGGGTTTATTGTCCCCCCAAAGCAAACCCTCGGTGCCGTTCTGTGACTCTGGAATGTGGGCTCCAGAACTTGGTGTTGAAGCCATGTGAATTAATCCCGTGAGAGATTAATTTGATTAAGTTGTGTTTGATTCGCCTTGATTCCCTACAATTCATTTTGGCAATGTTTTAGCAACTTGGTAAACATGTTTTGCATCCTACTAATTCATGCTAGAAATGTGTTAAATAATGCTACTAGAGTTAATTAATGGTAGCAACATCCTAAAACATGTTAACGATGTTAAGTAATGTTAGCAACATTATGCTAGCAACTTGTTTAAACATGTTTGCATCATGTTAGCAATTTGTTAAATCATGTTAGCAATGCTAATTCATGGTGGAAACATCCTATAAAATACTAGCGGTATGTTAAATCACGTTGGCAACATGCAAATTCATGCTAGCCACATGCTAAAACATGCTAGCAACATGTTAATTAATGTTAACAATGTTTTTAAAACGCTGGAAACATGCATAATAGTGTTAGTCATTTGCTAAAACATGCTAGCATCATGCTAATTCATGCTAGCAATGTATTAACTCGTATTAGCAATGTTAATTAAGGGTAGAAACATCCTAAAAACTTCTAGCAGTATGTTAAATCATGTTAGCAATGCTAATTCATGGTAGCAACATATTAAAACATGCTAGCAGTATGTTATATAATGCTAGCAGTGTGCTAATTCACACTACTCACATTTTGGTATGAAAGTGCAAAGTCTTAATTATTATTATGCAGTATTTGGAAGAACGGCAGTTAAAACTGGGAATTAATTTGAGCGGAGCAGATATATCTGTAATTAGGTTTGGAGAGACGATGAGTGTTTTGCCTGTCACTGCTGCCTTATCTTAAAATGCTAAATGATTTCATCATCTCGGTTGAGCAATTAGCTAATAATAATTAACAAAGAGAAATGATGGAGCAAAAAGCATCTACAAGGCAAATGTTTTCCGGTTTGATGGATGCGGAGCTGCTGATGCAGATTGCGAATCAGGTTTAATTGCTGACATTAGTTTGACATTCTTCTGGCATTTCTGAAATTTTTCTGAAAAGGGGATATGAAATATCAGCCTATGCAGCTTCAGATTTGTGCATTTATTACGAGTAACACTGTGAATAACAATCAGGTTCTCCAGGGTGAGCAAACGAACACTCGACCCAGCAACAATGCCTGACCTTCATTGAGCCGAACCTCTGTCCTCATGACGGCATCTGAACTCAGGCCACTCCCTTCTGATTTCAATATTCATGTCTCGATTATCTTTATTCAACAATTGTGTGGATTCTGAAATGTCAGCAGTTTGACATGATGTCCATCTCTAATGCAGCTTTGTTACTTCTCTCAGCAGTTTTTGTGCATTTTAATGAACAGGATTTTATATTGTGTGTGTCTTCCACCCGTTCTGGCGTGAAAATCAATTAATATTGCAGAATTTGTTGGGCAAGCCAATTTGTCAGACTGCAGACTTTGCATAATCTAGTTATTTATATTCTTAAAGATGCAACATAACTAGAACAGAGCGATCCCAGAATGCACTGCGGAAGTCCCAAATTTACAGTTGCAGTGTCGCTGAGAAACTATTATTAAAATCTAAGTAACTTTCTTTTATGTTTTTTTTTTTAAAAAGTGTCTGTATAGTTTGTGTATTTTTTTTCAGTTTTAGTAAGTTTTATATTTTTTTTATTATAGGCATGTTACATATTTTTAATAATATTGTAATTACTATTTAGTTTAAACTATGTTTTCTTATAGCGAGATGTTATGTCATTTAAACAATATTTTCTTATAATAATTAGATGCTATATCGTTAAAACTAAATATTTTTATCTTTAAAACGACATTTTCACTAAAATTACTTTTCTGGTTATAAAGACAGAGATTTTAACAGTAATTAAGATTTTAAGCAATTTTAACTGTATATTTTCTCTGTAAGATTAGATGCTATGTTGTTAAAACGTAATTTTTTTATTTAAAACGACATATTTTCTCGTAACATTTTTTACCGGAAAAATGTAATGTATTTTTTTTTTGCGACATGCATCTCGCTATTACTAGAAAATATATAATTTAAACAACATAACATCTCGTTATTACAAGAAAAAAATTCTAAAGAGATAAATTTTGTTTTCACGATTTAGCATCTCGTTATTACGAGAAAATGTAGTTCTAATGGAAAAAATTTCATTTTAACGCAATAGCATCTTGTTATTACGAGAAAATATATATTTTAAATGACATAACATCTCGTTATTACGTGGAAAAGGTATGTATGTGGCAGCCAATGTAGGTTTTAGTTTCAGTTAACTATAATAAAGTTGTCTACATAGAAAGCAAGCCAGCTAGTTTTTGAAACACAATGAACACCCTCTCCGTTGTCACTAAGTGGCCGTTTCCTGCAGAAAATCCGTTGCTGACGACATCACATCCTGCCCCCGTGACCTCTCAATGTAAACCAACACTAACCATCGATAGTGATGTCCATCTTCTGCTAGTTAAAGCATCTCTACGCCCTTACTGTGTTACACGAGTCACTCAGAAACGCCAAAAAGCAAACGCCACTGTTTTGACTCCTCAAATTGCAATCACACTTGAATTTCACTTGATGAACAGCAAAACAAGCCGAAGATTGAATGAAGGACAAGAATATCACATAGATATGAGGGTCGCTTTTTTAATAACTCTGAATACGCTAACAATTGCTTAGCAAGATTCACCTTAGCAAATACACACTAGCAAACATGTTAGCAAGTTTGATATAGCATGCTAATTCAATATAATAAAACATGATACAAACATGTTAACAAAATGATAGCAAAATGATAAAACATGCTAGGAGGTTTATAAAGCTTTCAAAAGGCTTTGTCAAGACATACGAGTATGTCCTGGCGTACTTACAATTCAAAATAGCTATTTTCTATGTGAATATATAATAAAGCGTAATTTATTCCTGTGATCAAAGCTGAATTTATCATCATTACTCCAGTCTTCAGTGTCACATGATCCTTCAGAAATCACTCTGATTTGCTGCTCAAGAAACATTTCAAGATTATCATCATTCTTGTCAATGTTAATATTTTCGTGGATTCTCAAAGAATAGAAAGCTCAGAAGAACAGCATTTTTTAATAGAAATTCTTTATAAATGCATTTACTGTCACTAGTTTTGATCCATGTAATGTGCAGTTGCTGTACAATTAAAAACAACCTTGAACAATAATATAGCAACCCGATTATTATAGTGATGAATTATGCATATGCAGGCACCAATCACCTCTTCTCCTGCTCTATTTCTAGTTATATTCTCGTTAAACCCTCTGTCAGCTGATCCTGTGTTCTTCCTCTATTAGCAAGCGTCGTTGTTTTGCTCATTCGGCAGGTTGCTCTCGCTCACATGAAACACGTCCATATAGCCTTTCAACCTGACATGCCTTGTTACCTCCAGTTCAAACACAACATACAGCAGTTTCCACCTCACACTCGAGCTGCCATGGGAGCTTGTTAAAAATTACACATGGTTATTATGTCTTATTCCTCACACAGGGCTAATGCACTCAACAAAAGCGAAGCAGTGACGCACGTTTAGACCGCTGAGAAAACACAGACTCTAAATGCATGCTAAAAGATGATCTGGCGTCTGCTGTAAACATGCAAACCGGCCAAACTGTGCATGAGAAGGACTGTCGCCATGGCGATGACCTTGTGCTGCTGTAATGACCTCTGAGAGATGAGTTACAGAAGGAGCTTCAGTCCACTCACTCTCGGATCGGATGAAATCATTTAAAACCATTGCATTTTAATAAAAACAAAACATAATTTACATACAGGAGTACATATAACCATATATGCTATAGGGGAAAAAACGTGTACAAATTAAACTGCTTTTAATTTTCTACATTTGGATATTGTTTCTAAATATATTTTAATATTTGAATCAGAGAGTAAGAAACACCTCTGCTTAATTTCATATGTCAACCTTTCTTTTAGTATCTCTCCGATTAGAAAAACATCAATAAAAAGAGGAACTAAATATATTTTAATATCGATTGTTCGAAATTTGGCGTTTTTTCATTCCATTTGACTTCATGAGTATAGTAAATAAAGTAAATCAAATATAAACAAAAGATCTTTATCAGCATCAAGTGAAAAATCTATTAGCATAATGTCAACTTCCTCAAGTTAACATATCATAGCTTTCCTTTGCAGGTTAATATTACTGATTAATTTCCTAAATATCTGGGTCTTGATTAATAGTCTCAGGCGGGGGAAAAAACACGTGACTTAACTGTAAACTCGATGACAAATGTATTCTATTCACTTTATTCGTGATGCAATAGTTGTCATCCAAATTTTATTCCAATCTAGACGTTTTGTAAATATAATACTCCAGTGAGTAACAGCAAGAACACATTTAGATTGAAGAAGGGCATTTCAAAACTCGTTACGGATGCACGGCTGAGTACGGAGGACCCGTGTAGTGAAGGGAATACCTAATGAAACCCAGCAACTGTAAACAAGAGTGAGTCTCCTCGTGGGACACACACACACACACACGTGACCCGACTGACACTGAACACATGCAGAGTCTCAACCCAATAAGCGCCGCAAATTGGAGGAAATGGGATCTGAGATTACATTTTTAGATATCTATTAAAATCGTGCATGGAGTGAGTTCATCTTTTTCACTGACCTGAACAGATGACGACATCAGTCAGCTATCCATGACTACAACTGTCTAATAACCAGTTCTTATTTTGTATTGAATATTGCAGTATTTATTATGAACGATTTATCTGTACACAGAATTATTTGTTTAAATTCATGTTCCTCTCCATTTTTAATCAGAACATCTTCCCCTCCACTTGCAGTGACATCATCTCTTCTCTGCTGATGGGGCGGGGCTTAACCTGTCACTCACATGACATCAGCCAATTGTAAACCGTAACTGGCCAATCAATTCCGCACAGACAAAAGCAAGCCCCGCCCACATTTGTTCTTGTTTGAGAAGCGTTTCACCAAGGCTGTACACATTTGCTAGCCAAATTTTAGCTTTACAAGATGGCTCGTTATGCTAATTGATATTCCAACTGGTATTTCTTAAAATATTATTTTTATTAATTGTCGTAATAAACACACTTGTTTGTAGGGATTTTATTATTCTTAGGTATTTAGCGGCTAATGAATTGGAAGTTTTGCACATTCACAGAAAAATAACAACTTTCCCCATTATATATTATATGGATATCTGAACAGAATATTTGCTAAAGGTAGCTAGTTAATGTTACCGCTAAAACGGTTTGTATACGTTTTGCCCATTCATTTACATGACAATGATGCCTTTACTGTCATCTTACATGTAAACTACAAAAACGTGAAGTTGTGCAAACAGTGACGCCGTGCCGAGTATTTTCTGCTTAAAACTGCAGTGAACCAAAGACTCAAAAACCCAGTTTAAAATCGCTGATGTTTCTGGCGTCACAAACTACCTTGTAACCAATTAGATCAACGTGTGATCGTCAGCGAGTGAGTGAGTGGAGGCGGGGCTCATTTGCATATTCACGGACCGCAAATACTAAATGAGGAAAGAGTGTTGGGTTACATTCAAGATATTTTAAGGCATGATGACATTTTTTCAAAGAAATAAACGTTTAAATATGTAATTGTATTGATCAAAGATATCCAATTATTGACTACATGGGGATTTAAAACATTTAAAACTGGGGACACGGCAAATTTGAATCGAAACACAAATAAAAGTCTTATTTGATATAGTGATTACAGCAGATAACATTAGTCTAAGTGAACACACACACCATCCAAACACCCAGTGACTTGCATTAGGAAAAAATAAATCTCATAATAGGCTACATTAGTGATGTTTTGGGTGAATTGAGATTTGATAATGGTGAACATTTGATGCTAATCTGAACTGCGGTGGCCATGCTGGGTTAAATGAAAGCGATTTATTGCTTTGAGCTTTGCTGTAATGTTCTGAACGATGTCATGCACCAGCATGCTGATAATGTGCCATTCACATTAAATTATTGTTTCTTTCCTAAGGGCAAAAGATGCATCATGACTTTACAACGAGTTAAAACGCGCTTTGCTTCCATCTAGTGTCGCTTTGAAGAACTGCAGCTCGGCCAATGAAAATGTAGTATACATTTGAGAAATTAGTTTTTTAATAAAACAGAACTTCCCTTAAACATTACAGCTGCCAATCTTATGATGTGTTTCACAGTTAACAGTAAATGACTAAATAGATATTTAACAATTTGTACATGTTTGTGTTGGATATAGTTGTTTGATGTCTGTTGGTGTGACTTTTAAAAAAATATATATATTTTTTTTTTGTCTGTGTGACTTCTGATATGGAGCCTCTGAGCACTTGTGTGTGTTATTGCTGTGTCTCTCATAGATAACGCGCTGGAGGAATTCTCTGAGCTAATCTGTCACCTCCAAACGCAGCAGAGGAGAACCGAGAACTGAGATGATAGTGTGTGTGTGTGTGTGTGTGTGTGTGTGTGTGTGATGTTGTTCAGTCATGCAGGAGAGTCAAGAGCTCCAGCCTCACTGTGGCATTTTATTGCTTTAGATTTTACAACAATTACGTAAACATTCTAGGCCTATATGTAGAATTTAAAATAACGCTTAATCAAGTAGTGTACATATAACTCTTGTAACACTGTTTCTAATCTGTGTGTCGAATTACACTTTACTATAAGGGTTTTAAATATGAATGAAATTCGACTTGTCCTGACAGGGAATTGAGTTTTAAATCGACCAATGTCAAGTCCCGAAGAGAGAGATTACTTCAGAAACCCAAGGGTCCTTTCTATGGTAAGGATTGTAATACATTTAGTGAGAGTAGGAGAGAGAGAGAATTACTAAATATTATAAAAATAATTTAAAAAGTATTATTAAAAAGTATTATAAAAAGTAAAATAATATTTAACAATACATTTCAGTAGTTAGATATACACTCATCGGCCACTTTATTAGGTACACCTGTCCAACTGCTCGTTAACACTTAATTTCTAAGCAGCCAATCACATGGCGGCAACTCAGTGCATTTAGGCATGTAGACATGGTCAAGACAATCTCCTGCAGTTCAAACCGAGCATCAGTATGGGGAAGAAAGGTGATTTGAGTGACTTTGAACGTGGCATGATTGTTGGTGCCAGAAGGGCTGGTCTGAGTATTTCAGAAACTGCTAATCTACTGGGATTTTCACGCACAACCATCTCTAGGGTTTACAGAGAATGGTCCGAAAAAGAAAAAACATCCAGTGAGCGGCAGTTCTGTGGGCGGAAATGCCTTGTTGATGCCAGAGGTCAGAGGAGAATGGCCAGACTGGTTCGAGCTGATAGAAGGGCAACAGTGACTCAAATAACCACCCGTTACAACCAAGGTGGGCAGAAGAGCATCTCTGAACGCACAGTACGTCGAACTTTGAGGCAGATGGGCTACAGCAGCAGAAGACCACACCGGGTGCCACTCCTTTCAGCTAAGAACAGGAAACTGAGGCTACAATTTGCACAAGCTCATCGAAATTGGACAATAGAAGATTGGAAAAACGTTGCCTGGTCTGATGAGTCTCGATTTCTGCTGCGACATTCGGATGGTAGGGTCAGAATTTGGCGTCTACAACATGAAAGCATGGATCCATCCTGCCTTGTATCAACGGTTCAGGCTGGTGGTGGTGGTGTCATGGTGTGGGGAATATTTTCTTGGCACTCTTTGGGCCCCTTGGTACCAATTGAGCATCGTTGCAACGCCACAGCCTACCTGAGTATTGTTGCTGACCATGTCCATCCTTTATGACCACAAAGTACCCAACTTCTGATGGCTACTTTCAGCAGGATAATGCGGCATGCCATAAAGCTGGAATCATCTCAGACTGGTTTCTTGAACATGACAATGAGTTCGCTGTACTCAAATGGCCTCCACAGTCACCAGATCTCAATCCAATAGAGCATCTTTAGGATGTGGTGGAACGGGAGATTCGCATCATGGATGTGCAGCCGACAAATCTGCGGCAACTGTGTGATGCCATCATGTCAATATGGACCAAACTCCCTGAGGAATGCTTCCAGCACCTTGTTGAATCTATGCCACGAACAATTGAGGCAGTTCTGAAGGCAAAAGGGGGTCCAACCCGTTACTAGCATGGGGTACCTAATAAAGTGGCCGGTGAGTGTAATTATTTATAAATAATATATTTATCCATAATAACATTTACCATAAAAATATACATTTATAAAGTAGCATGAATAAAGTTATATAGCCTATAATATATCTAAATGTTTTTAATTAAGCTTATATAGTTTAATGTAAATATAGGCTATATATTTAATATTTATAAAATAAAAATACAAAACATAATAAATATTATTAAAAATTATTATAAACAACAAAAAAATAATATTTCACAATAAAATAATTGTAATAAGATATAACATAAAAATAACGTTTATAAAAAAAAACTTACATAAAAATATATATAATATATTTCCTTTATTTAAAAAAAAATAACCAATGCAAAAATAAAACAAATAACCAAACAATATAGCCTAATATATAATACAATAAAACAATATATAATTAATATATTATTGTGTTGTTGTGAAGAATTGTAGGCTATGATGCGTAGCCTATTCAGCACTTTGGGGACGTTGTACAGTCGGATGTGTAGGACAGCGCCACCTGGCGGAGGGTGTCATTACGTCTCTGTATTTTCTTCTCTTCTCATTCCGCTCCTTCCAATGATAGAGCAAGAATGCGGTCAGTGAGATCGTGTGCCTTCGCGGGGGTGCAGCGGGTCACCGGCGACTCAAATGGCCTTTAAGAAAAAGACGCGTCGACATCTGAGTGTGTTTTAAGGAGAGATATGATGATGATGACGACGACGAGCCCGGGGGCGCGCGACACAGCACGCGCTTTACCGCAGTGGATGCGCATGTATTTCTACGGGATGCACGGAGTCACACTGGACATCCTTCTGTCCTCCGCGCGCCACTTTCTGGACGAACACGACCTCACACTGCTGGGTTTCTCCTCTCCGTACCTGTGCATCGCGCACTCCGTCACGCATCTGCTCCTGGAGAAGATCTACCAGCAGAAGAGATGCTTCCACGGGCGCCCGGTCGTTTTCCACCTCGTCTTCTACCCGTCCCTGTACATCTGCCTGCAGATTTTAATCGGGAATCTGGTGACCTGCACGGAGAACATCAGAGTGGTGTCGCTCACGCAGCTCGTGGTGCATTACATGCTCGCGTTATACTTCTCAAACATCTTTCATAAAGGCGTGTTGCACCTGCAGTATCAGGAGAACGGGGTGCGCGCGAGCGGGTTACCCGGACTCCTGCGCTTCGTGTTCTTCGGGATGCACGGCTTTCTGGATGAGGTGGTCTTCACTTCTGTGTTTAATCTGTTCGAGAAAGAGGACCGGACCTTGAAGGGTCACACGTCCCTGTGGTCCTTCTTCATGTATGGAAGCTGCAGCTTCGTGGTGGAGAAGCTTTACCTGCACCTGCACTTCAGGAGAGGATGGAGAACCTGGAGGAGGCTTCCCATCTACATCTGCTTCATCTACGCCTGGGAGTTCAGCTGGGGCTTCGCTCTCAGGCTCTTCGGCGCATGTTCCTGGGATTATTCCCATTATCCCCTTAATTTCATGGGACTGGTGACCTTGCTGTATCTTCCTGGATGGGTTTGTCTGAGTCTGTATCAAGACGTCTTGTCTAATATTCTGATGAGGGTTGTGTGTGGTGATGACGAGGACAGATTGCATGATGTTGGACTAGGGAAAAAAGGCATTTGAATGTTTGATGCTTGAGAACTTTTTTTATTACTAATAATATACAGTCAACATTTGAAGTGGATCAAAAAAGCTCATGAAAAGTACGGGAACGGGAATAAGTTTTGATCTAAATGTTGACTACTATAGGGGAGGCCATAGCTGTTATTCTAGTGATTAACTAGTTTTGAGAGTCAGTTTCTGTATAGACACACACCATAAAGCTATTCTTTTAAACGGGGCATGTTGTCACACTGCATGGGGTGTGAACCTGACTTCTAGGCAATCAATTTAAATAGTCAAATAATTGTGAAAAATCATGAAACCATAAAAATGAGTAAGCTAACAGACATATATAATTAAAAATAGGCTATATATAGTATATTATTAATTTTATAGTCATTATAATTGTTATAAATTAATATTTTATTGCTTAGTATAATATATGAATTAATAATTAAAATGAATAATAATAATACAATTAATTATTTAAAATTGCAACATTTTACATGACAGCTTACCCTGAAAAAAAGTGACAACTTTATCAAATATTATGTGTAATTTTTTTTGCTTGCAGGATATATATATATATATATATATATATATATGAAGAGTTCAGATGCAAAAGCCAAATGCCATTTGAAATTTTCTTCTTTAATGATGATTTTTATCAAACTTGTATATTTAAGTTTAGTAATTTCACTTAAAAAACAATTAATAGGTAATTATCATTGCCATTTAAGTGAAATTACTGAACTTAAATATACAAGTTTGATAAAAATGATCATTCTAGAAGAAAATTTCAAATGGCACTTAGAGGCTTTTGCATCTGAACTCTTCATATAGGGCTGTCAAATCGATTAATCACAACTAACAAAAAACCTACAGTATATTATATACATGTTTGTGTGTGTCATATATATAAATATATATACACACACACACACATTATATAACAAACTTTTATGAAAGATGTGGTTAATCGATCTGACGGCATGAGTTGTTGTGAGATGCATGAGTTGTTGAAGTTCCTCGTATGACAGTTTCTCGATTCTCCCCACTCTATTTAAATGATATTTAATTTTTAAATGTCATATGATATAATTTTTATATCATATATATCACCTTCATGGCCATTTGAAATCTCCGAAAAGCCCAGGATGTGCACACAAGGCCAGATACACACAGGTAAATCGCTGGTTCTCAGGGGCACATTTGTACCAGCGAGACTGAGAAACCCTTCCTCAGAGAAACAAGCGTACAGTAGCTGCATTAGCAGCGTTAATTAGTGTTTAAAATCCACCTACTGCCAATTACACACACACACACACAGCAGGATTTGACAAATAACACTGGGCTTTGATGGTTATTGAGTGTGTGATTGATTTACTGCTATTACTGATAGGGTTTATGAGGACAGTTTTTGCATGTCGAGATTCAAGCATCTGATGGTCCAAGCCGTAGCAAAAGTGATTGTGAGAGATAAACTGAGACTCCTTTAGCTTTAAACAGGACGAGAGCAACCGAGTGCCTTCATATGAACACTTTTAGGCAGCTGGACTTCAGTAATCCAGAACTATTACACCCATATGGAAACGAGTTCAGGCATATCTCAGTTTGTCTTCTGTGAAAACAAGGCGTTGAGATGAAGACGATATGAGGAATAAAGAAAACACACAGTTTAACTTTAGAGACCCCTATGGCAGCTAAAGCCGGGCATTTATGAACACAAACAGAGACTTTATCCAACTTTATTAAACATGAGCGCCGCACACTGTGAATAACTACTGTGAGTGATGATAACTTTATGACTGAGTTTATCCGTATATCTTGTGTGTTGCTCTTTCTTTGTGAAAAAGATTCAAAGATAAACTGCCAAAGTTTAATAACTTCAGCCTCAAAACTCTGTGACTTTAGCGAAGTCCTCCTGTGAGAGGAATAGACGGGCTTTCTATGATTATAAGATTATTCAAATGTGTTTCCTTCATGCATGTTGATGTAAAGACTCTCGGCAGCTGCTCAAATGAACACTTTTGTACTTTAAGAGAAAAAAAAACAAACACTTTGTATAATTCCAGGAATGAGATGGTGATTATTTATTATCATTTTCATGTCTGTCTATGTAATTGGCACTACAGCTAGATCACTTTATGAATGTTAGTCTGAGTCTAGAATGATAGAAATCATTTAATGCACTTCTTTTTTATCATTATTGTAGCACATCTTCATGGTTTCTCATTCCACTGATCAAATTAAAGAGATGAAATGTGACGTGTGTGTGTGTTTGATCTGTTGTTGCAGTGACTGTTCTCAGGGCTGTTACTGAAGGGACTTGAATGCTTTCCATTTCTGACGTCAACGTCGTCCCGTGAGACTCAACAAGACCCAACTGTAAGAGATGATCAACTTAATGTGATTGTGTCTGTATTCTGACCGAACGTCTCGATTTGTTGCGATTTCAGACCTTGATGTGTCCATCTCTTTAGTGTGTGTTGTTGCTGTTTGAGCATGAAAAAGAGAGTTATATATCAGTGTCAGTGTTTCTCCTTGAAACGCCTCCATTGTAGTCTTGAGTTTTCCGGGAACGAACACATCACAATATTCTTCATTTAAATAATTAATACATAGAAAAAAGGGCGGGGCGTAGTGAGTTAGTTAGTTAGTTAGTTAGTTAGTGTGTCGGAACTGCATCCCAATTCGCCTACTACTTATACTATGCCCTAAAAATATGTAGTATTTGTCAAGAAAACATACATACTTTTGAGTGTAGGCAAGTTTGGGCCAAACTTCGTCATAATCGCATCTTTGATCGCTCTGTTGCTTAGTTACATGTTCCTGTCAATCATCTGGTCACATTTAAAATTCTCCACATTCAATTTAATTTAATTTCCTACCATTTTGGAGAGATATGAAGCCGCACTTTGATCTACCAGTCGTGATCTTTCATGCGGAGACTCTTCTCATTGTGTTTGCATAATAATGCATCTAAAAGTTAATGACCAAACGTATCATTACAGATATTCACAATGCTGTTGCAGATCAAATATAATGTGGATAACACTGAATAAATATCTTTTCGTCAGGATACTGATTATTAATCTCTCAAAATCATATATCTTAACCTCTCTTCTTAACTGTCAGACTCGCTCATCCGCCATGTTTGTAGTTTTTTAACAACTAAGAACTAGTTAAATAGTTCTTGAATAGTTCAAGAGCTCAACTAAAGCAAACACCGATCACCATAATGATGACTCGTCCCTTCAGTGATTCTGGTGTTGTTCAAAACAATTCTAGTTTTGAATACTATTTAGGATGGAGATTATGCAAATTGGGATGCAGCAGCGGTTATGGAAAGGGCCGGGACATTTCCCAAACAGCTTGAAGGGCTTGATCAATGACAACACACTGCTCCAGCCGACCAATCAGAGCACAGAAGGAGGGGCTTCATAGAGACAGGAAGTAAACAGAGCGTTACTGACAGACTGGGAAGAGAGGAGCCGCAACAATGGAGAATATGAGGAAAATAATCAACATTCGAGCATGAAAACCTGTTCTAGTAGAGCCTGAAAACTAATTTAGGTCTTAATAAAAGGGCATATTATAGTTGCAATGCGTCATTGTTAACATGTGAAATTTTTCCTAAGATCAAAAGAAAAAAAATGCATGGCTACTAGGCCTACTCAAGGTTTGTCTAAGGACATTTTCTTAAGTAGAGCATAAAGCAGCAACTCTGCTTTAATCCGCTTTAGTGTTTAACAGGGCTTAACTAAATGCCCTCGCTCTTTCAGCCTGAGTTTAAAACATCTGCGGTTCATTAATGAGCAGGGTGCATGAATCAGTTTCTTCCCATGTGAATCATTAGTAATTTGTTTAGAAATGGCTTCAGTCGGTAATGAAAGGATGCTTTACGAAGTGTTTCTCGGAGGTGCCAAATGCAGCACTTCTCACTCTCAACTCCCAAACACAACATTTACATGTTTTATTGAAACATTTACATGATATTTCAAGTTGTGGCACACGCAGCTGCTCTCGTCTCACTCGATCAGAAGTTGATAAGAGGAACTGTTATGTATTCGTGTTACTCATTTACCTAACCGACCCATCAATAACAAACGTGACTCTTCAGAAACGGTGAATCTTACAAAACCTCTCACAAATCATATTTGTCCTATAATCAAAAGGGGGGAAAATATTTAGATTTGAACTCTGCTATTCGAACTCGTTCATCTAAATGAACTAATCTTTTCCCGATCTTTTCGTTGAATGAAACGAATGACACGGAAAAATACTTGTTCATTTTGATAAACGAGTACGAACGAGAGTCACGAACGCGCAAGGTGACCATTTGAGCTTATAAAATTTAGTTATTTTTTTTAAAAAGACCGATCGTTTCACTTGATAAGACCCTTATTCATCGTCTGGAATCGTTTAAAGCCCTTTGAACAGTTTGCACTGAAACTGTCTTTTGGACCTTGAACCGTTTGGTTCCCATTGAAGTCCATTAGAAAAATCCTGGAATGTTTTCATCAAAAACCTTAATTTCTTTTTGACTGAAGAAAGAAAGACATGGACATCTTGGATGACATGGGGGTGAGTAAATTATCAGCAAAAGTTATTTTTTTTTTAAAGTGAACTACTCCTTGAAATTTTCACTGACAGTCCAAATTTTGCCTTGTTTTAGCCTAGACGGCAGGGCTGTGTTCGGACAGCTATTGGTCTTTTAAACGCAAAATTGCTTGCTAGCTAATTATCTAAGTACTTTAGACTTTCTGGGTATGTGGTGCAGTTGTTGTCTGATTAAGTTTCAGTATCTTGTCATTGTTGTCATCACTGGCCCCCAGAACCCCTGAAGACGAGCACAGAGGGAAGGTCATCCTGAAACCAAACCCCTTGTAACGTGCTCAGAATAATGGACCTGTAACCTCAGACCTCCTTAACCTCAGGCGGCGCTCCTAATGTCTCATCATTCGAGCACTCGGTCGGACCAGCATTTAGCATCCGACATGCAGTCGGCACATGTTCAGCCTGACATACATAACAAGAGCACGTTTCAATCTTATCCTGGATCTGTTGTATGACTTGAGATATATAGCCTAAACACCAAAAATGCTTTAATATTTTTGTCTTGTTTGTTTCCAGACCAAATATCTCAAAACTCTTAAGATGCATTTACTAGATGAATAAAATGACACAAGATATTGTGTGTTGTTGCCTGGGGAAATTAATAAAAATTAAGTGAGGATGCTTAAAAAAGCAAAATTATCTGATGCCAATCGGGTAAATATATATATATATATATATATATATATATATATATATTAATTCAAACAGAAACAAACATTATTTTATTGGCAGACAATTTAAAACTTTTTTTAATTAAAATAATATATATTATATATATATATATATAATATATATATATATATAATATATATATATTAATAAGTTATGACATTTTTTTTACATTGCTTACAAGTTATAAAATATTCAACTAAATATTCAACAAAAGTCAGTGTTAATTAATGTCATTTAAGTTGAAATGACTTAAACGTCCAAGTTGATTGTACTTAAAAATGTAAGCAGCAACTTTTATTTTTACAGTGTATTTTTTTTATTTCTATTTAGCATGATAGAAAATTATCAGGTATAATTTGTGACTAAATGCTTTGAGAGATTATATTTTGTCTAGCTTATTTAAAATACATAAATAGGCTACTTAAATATGTCATTTTATTGTCAAATAAGAACTTTTATCAACAGGACTACAGGTCTATATTAGGTGTTTTCTAGCTAGGCTACCTAATTTTATATACGTTTAAAGGGGGAAACGTCGTGAATGAAGTCTTCTTGACATTAATACTGCATGACTTCAAGGTAGCCTATTTACATTTCACAATACCCATAAGATGGCGCCACACCTTTAGTACATTTGTTTGAATTTGTGTAGTATGCAAAAGAGTGGCTAAACTGCCCTTTTCTTTAATTCTGGCCATTATGATTCATGTCGACTTCATCAAACATTGAATCGTCATTCGTCACTCTTGTTCGTTTATATTAGCTCCTGGTGAATATGATTGAAATTGTTATTTGTGAAAAATGTTATGGTGTGCATCGCCGCCCAGAGGACAAGAGGAGAATTACAGCCTAGTAAACACTGAGGACGAACACTTCACTGTAGTGCAGTGCTGACAACTTTAGGTAAATATTTAGCCAGTGATGATGCTGTCAGCTGTGCGGGAAATGGTTTAACTGCCAAATATTTCTGCCACGCTATGCTGATTTCCCGGATGTGACATCAGCGTAAACAGTGGCGGTGTTCAAATCCTCGTGACCGCGCCTGCCTCGGGAATATGATGATGCTTCACATACTGAGAGCGAAGTCTTGTTTAGTTCTTACTTGCTTTTACTATCTTTTTTTCTTACTGTTTATTATTATGTTGTTGCTGTTGTTTAATTATGTTTTGAGATATAACTATATATTACGGTTAGGCCTATATTTGTTTAACAAAAAACAAACAAAAAAAAGTCTTGTTTAGTGGGGATCTTCGGCCATGTCTGAATGAGAGAATCACATTTTATTCCTTGGATGTTTAAAATGTGAAAGGTAAAGATCCTAAGAAGTCAATTATGAGATAAAGAGGACAACATATTCATAACTATGAGCTTTGAATTTCAACTTGAAAGACATTCATCATTTTGACTTTTTATCAACTTTTTATCTAATATTTTTATATCTCTATTTTTCATAATTTTCATAAACTTTATTATTTTGTTATAGCCATAATTATGCAGTTAAAATGTTATCTTATATTTTAACTTTTCGTTCCATATTTTGATGTCATATAATTGTGACATTTTTTTTTTTTTACTTTTTGTCTTATAATTTCAGCTTTGTCACTTATGACTTTATCTCATAATTTTGACTTTATCTTATGATGTAATATATTATAATTTGACGTAAAATTATTATTATGATGATGTTAACTTATAATTTAAACTTTTTATCTCATATTTCCGACTTTTATTTCATAGCTACGCCTTTTAAGGTCATGATGATTTAGCAAAAAATTAATGAAAATGGGCTTTCCGTCTTCATCTTTCTCACTATTATAATTTTTCTTTGTTATATAATCAATTAGTTTTGTTCTGTGGGCATTCTGGGATTTCTCTTGACGCGTTACTTCCTCCAGGCCTGTATAAACCAGCCGTGTGTGTGTGTGTGAGGGGCAAACACACAGCTGCTCTCAGACACACACATGTTCTCCTCTTGTCAACCAGTCCAGTAACATCAGCTCTACATCTTCTGTGTCTTCATCTTCCAGAAAAGCATGAAGTCTCCATGTTTCTCTGATCCTTTGTCCTCTTTTTTATTTGATTTCCCTTTAAGAGTTGCAGGAGAAGCACCAGAGCAACACAACACACACGACATAACTCCAGACGCTTCCCTCACACATCTGCAGGAGACATAAGCAACTCTGCTGGACAAGGATTGACCTTCTTAGCCTTACAGAACCAGTTTAATCTGTTTTAATGCTGTTTAAATGATGTATGATTTCTGAACTCAATATCTGCACAGTTATAAATATTGAATCTGGAGTAAAAACAGTCAGCAGAGATGTGTATGTTCTCCAAAGCTGTGTTAACACTCATGATTTTGGAGTTAAAATAACATGCATTTCTGCTTTCGGCATGAATGCTGAGTGAGTGTGTGTGTGATGTGTGCATGTGCTGGACAGTAGACTTTTGTGTAGAAACAGCTGTTCTTCATAAGCATACTTGCTGCATAATCTAATACTGCTGTAATTCAGAAGAGCACATTCAGCTTTCTCCGGCCAAGACCGTCGGTTGTCAGCATTTACACCGAAGAGAAAATATT
>NW_024121910.1:1665327-1703556 GCF_016745375.1 Pimephales promelas
TTATTATGCATTACATTTACCATTATATATAGTAGTTTAATGTCGTACTGACACTAAAACTCTGAAAACTTGAATTTTTTCTCACAGAAAATGTGATTTTGGGTGAATTACAAAATACATATTAATGCATTTTTGTTTTGTGATATATTGTGACACGATATATTGTTTCACCCCTTATGCATATTGTATCAAACTCCAAAAAGCAAGTTGTTTTTGATTGCATGACCCATTTAGAGATGCACTCGTGCACATCACACCGGAGAGAACGCTATAGTGAACTTCCACAACGAGATGCTTTCATTTCCGTCTGGATGAGTGACTTTGGGGAACAGTGACAACATGGAAGCAGACTTTGTGTGTGTGTGGCTGAATAATTTATGCAGACTGGCTGGGACAGGGATAGTAAATATTAAGCTAGTTGAGCGATGCATCCTCATGCGCACACACACACACACACACACTCCTGTGATTTAGAGGAGCTGGCACTGAGGCATTAGTGTCTCCAGCGGAGTCTCAAAAGCAGATGGATGTTCACGGGGTGTAAGATGTGTGTCAGTGGGTCAGACACTACCCAGAATCCTCTGGGGCTTCGATGGCGAGGAACTTTGCGATGATCTTCCTCTCTGGATGGATGCTTGCATTAGAGAACAAGAGAAAGGTCGCTCTGCAAAATCATCCAAACTAATGCTTTGAGTTAACTTCAGAAACAAGACAGGGAAATGTACACACCGAAAGACAAAAGGTAAAAAAAATATATAATATAATAGTTTATATTATAAAATGAATTGCATAAAAACATTCAGATTACATCCCAAAAAAAAGGGAAAAATGTAGGTTTGATATAATCGTTTATATTATAAAATGAATCTCATAAAACACTCAGATTGCATTCCAAAATAAAAAGGGAAAAATAGGTTTATAATATTATATTATATATAATATAATAATGTTTATATTATAAAATGAATCTCGTAAAAGCATTCAGATTACATCCCTAAATAAAAATGGAAAATATATATATTTTTATAATGCTCATCATTTTGATGAACGAGTTCGAATAGGAGAGTCACGAACGCAACAGAGCAAGGCGAGCATTTGAGCTTATAAAACTTAAACTTTGTTATTTATTTATGAAATGAGTGATCGTTTTGCTTGATAAGACCCTTATTCATCGTCTGGTGTCGTTTAAAGCCCTTTGAACGTTTTGCAATTTGCACTGAAACTGTCTTTTGGACCTTGAACCGTTTGGACCCCATTGAAGTCCATTATATGGAGAAAAATCCTGGAATGTTTTCATCAAAAACCTTAATTTCTTTTCGACTGAAGAAAGAAAGACATGGACATCTTGGATGACATGGGGGAGAGTAAATTATCAACAAAAGTTTTTTTTAAAAGTGAACTACTCCTTTAAGGTACAATTCTTGCATAGTGTGCCTTTAATGAATCAAAATCAAGTTTTGCAATTGAGTCGTAGAATAATATCTCTTTCTTTGGATTTTCGAGTGAAATCTGCCTCGGACACGATCGTTCTCCTGCGATGATGTTAATAGCGCACGTCGTCTCAGGACAGGAATGCTTGTCATGCGTGTGTTTCATGTTTAAAGCCCGTCACCTGTGGAGATCCGCCTCTGTTTGAGGCTGTTAATCTTTTATTATGCAAATCCTAATTGGAGTGTTCAGATTCACTTCGGCCCAGTGACCTCGAGAAATTACCCAGAATTCCCTCCACTTACTGATACACACACACAGCGGGAGATGCGCACAACCTGTGAACAGCATGTTAATGCAACTGTTAGAGCAGAACTCTTCATTGATATCCATTTATGGGGGAAACCATAGGGTTAACAATGATAGAAAAGTACTTTTGATTCACCGGATGAATGTTTTGCATTTGCAGGGCTTTAATAATTTAGTTATTGTGGGTCTGACAGAATGATTCTGGCATTTTAATGGATTAACATGAAGACAATTTTCTTTCTGGATGGGTGACGCGAGATGTTTGTCCTTCCGCTGTCAGTCAGTCAATCAATCGACACGCACACGGGCGGTCTGGGGTTTGGGGATGGGAGAAGACGCCTCACGCCTCAGCGATTCAGCACATAAATCTCAAGCTCTGTGCTTGAATATCAGCAGTGTTAGCTGTTAAGAAACATCTCATACACACTTTGCAATACCGTTCCTTTGTCTTTGTCTTCTAATATTATTTTAACTTCTTCTTAAATTAAAAAAACTTGCATTTTGAGAGGGACGATATTGAGCTCAGAATGTTATAGAGATGCTACCTCAACTTAGCATTACACAAAATATTTATTATTACTATTTTGGTAGAGCAATTAATAAGAGAAAAGGATGGATATGCAAACAAATGCTGGCTTTTGGTTGTTTTGTTCTCATTTAATGCTAAATCAGGCTTGTTAATTCATATTAACAACATCTTAAAGTGTGCTAACACTATGTTAAATTATGCTAGCAACATGTTAATTCATTTTAGCAATGTGTTAAAAATGCTTAATCGTTTTAGCAACTTGTTAAACATGTTTTGCATCCTACTAATTCATGCTAGAAATGTGTTTTAATGCTAGTAGAGTTAATTAATGGTAGCAACATCCTAAAACATGTTAATGATGTTAAGTAATGTTAGCAACATTATGCTAGCAACTTGTTTAAACATGTTTGCATCATGTTAGCAATGCTAATTCATGGTGAAAACATCCTATAAAATACTAGCAGTAGGCTATGTTAAATCAAGTTAGCGACATGTTAATTCATGTTAACAATGTTTTTAAAATACTCGAAACATGCTTAATCGTGTTAGTAATTTGTTAAAACATGCTAGCATCATGCTAATTAATGCTAGCAATGTATTAACTCCTATTAGCAATGTTAATTAAGGGTAGAAACATCCTAAAAACTTCTAGCAGTATGTTAAATTATGTTAGCAATGCTAATTCATGGTAGCAACATATTAAAACATGTTAGCAACATGTTAATTCATGTTAACAATGTTTTTAAAACGCTGGAAACATGCTTAATAGTGTTAGTCATTTGCTAAAACATGCTAGCATCATGCTAATTCATGCTAGCAATGTATTAACTCGTATTAGCAATGTTAATTAAGGGTAGAAACATCCTAAAAACTTCTAGCAGTATGTTAAATCATGTTAGCAATGCTAATTCATGGTAGCAACATATTAAAACATGCTAGCAGTATGTTATATAATGCTAACAGTGTGCTAATTCACACTACTCACATTTTGGTATTAAAGTGCAAAGTCTTAATGATTATTATGCAGTATTTGGAAGAACGGCAGTTAAAACTGGGAATTAATTTGAGCGGAGCATATCTGTAATTAGGTTTGGAGAGACGATGAGTGTTTTGCCTGTCACTGCTGCCTTATCTTAAAATGCTAAATGATTTCATCATCTCGGTTGAGCAATTAGCTAATAATAATTAACAAAGAGAAATGATGGAGCAAAAAGCATCTACAAGGCAAATGTTTTCCGGTTTGATGGATGCGGAGCTGCTGATGCAGATTGCGAATCAGGTTTAATTGCTGACATTAGTTTGACATTCTTCTGGCATTTCTGAAATTTTTCTGAAAAGGGGATATGAAATATCAGCCTATGCAGCTTCAGATTTGTGCATTTATTACGAGTAACACTGTGAATAACAATCAGGTTCTCCAGGGTGAGCAAACGAACACTCGACCCAGCAACAATGCCTGACCTTCATTGAGCCGAACCTCTGTCCTCATGACGGCGTCTGAACTCAGGCCACTCCCTTCTGATTTCAATATTCATGTCTCGATTATCTTTATTCAACAATTGTGTGGATTCTGAAATGTCAGCAGTTTGACATGTCCATCTCTAATGCAGCTTTGTTACTTCTCTCAGCAGTTTTTGTGCATTTTAATGAACAGGATTTTATATTGTGTGTGTCTTCCACCCGTTCTGGCGTGAAAATCGATTAATATTGCAGAATTTGTTGGGCAAGCCAATTTGTCAGACTGCAGACTTTGCATAATCTAGTTATTTATATTCTTAAAGATGCAACATATAACTAGAACAGAGCGATCCCGAAATGCACTGCGGAAGTCCCAAATTTACAGTTGCAGTGTCGCTGAGAAACTATTATTAAAATCTAAGTAACTTTCTTTTATGTTTTTTTTTTTTTAAAAAAAGTGTCTGTATAGTTTGTGTAATTTTTTTCAGTTTTAGTAAGTTTTATATTTTTTTATTATAGGCATGTTACATATTTTTAATAATATTGTAATTACTATTTAGTTTAAACTATGTTTTCTTATAGCGAGATGTTATGTCATTTAAACAATATTTTCTTATAATAATTAGATGCTATATCGTTAAAACTAAATATTTTTATCTTTAAAACGACATTTTCATTAAAATTACTTTTCTGGTTATAAAGAATTACTGTTTTAACAGTAATTAAGATTTTAAGCAATTTTAACTGTATATTTTCTTGGTAAGATTAGATGCTATGTTGTTAAAACGTAATTTTTTTTATTTAAAATGACATATTTTCTCGTAACATTTTTTACCGGAAAAATGTAATGTATTTTTTTTTTTTGCGACATGCATCTCGCTATTATATATAATTTAAACAACATAACATCTCGTTATTACAAGAAAAAAATTCTAAAGAGATAAATTTTGTCTTCACGATTTAGCATCTCGTTATTACGAGAAAATGTAGTTCTAATGCAAAAAATTTCATTTTAACGCAATAGCATCTTGTTATTACGAGAAAATATATATTTTAAATGACATAACATCTCGTTATTACGTGGAAAAGGTATGTATGTGGCAGCCAATGTAGGTTTTAGTTTCAGTTAACTATAATAACGTTGTCTACATGGAAAGCAAGCCAGCTAGTTTTTGAAACACAACTCTCCGTTGTCACTAAGTGGCCGTTTCCTGCAGAAAATCCGTTGCTGGCGACATCACATCCTGCCCCCGTGACCTCTCAATGTAAACCAACACTAACCATCGATAGTGATGTCCATCTTCTGCTAGTTAAAGCGTCTCTACGCCCTTACTGTGTTACACGAGTCACTCAGAAACGCCAAAAAGCAAACGCCACTGTTTTGACTCCTCAAATTGCAATCAGACTTGAATTTCACTTGATGAACAGCAAAACAAGCCGAAGATTGAATGAAGGACAAGAATATCACAAAGACATGAGGGTCGCTTTTTTAATAACTCTGAATACGCTAACAATTGCTTAGCAAGATTCACGTTAGCAAATACACACTAGCAAACATGTTAGCAAGTTTGTTAAGACATACTAACAGCATGCTAATTCATGTTAGCATGCTAATTCAATATAATAAAACATGATACAAACATGTTAACAAAATGATAGCAAAATGATAAAACATGCTAGGAGGTTTATAAAGCTTTCAAAAGGCTTTGTCAAGACATATGAGTATGTCCTGGCGTACTTACAATTCAAAATAGCTATTTTCTATGTGAATATATAATAAAGCGTAATTTATTCCTGTGATCAAAGCTGAATTTATCATCATTACTCGAGTCTTCAGTGTCACATGATCCTTCAGAAATCACTCTGATTTGCTGCTCAAGAAACATTTCAAGATTATCATCATTCTTGTCAATGTTAATATTTTCGTGGATTCTCAAAGAATAGAAAGCTCAGAAGAACAGCATTTTTTTAATAGAAATTCTTTATAAATGCATTTACTGTCACTAGTTTTGTGTGTGTAATGTAATGTAATGTGCAGTTGCTGTACAATTAAAAACAACCTTGAACAATAATATAGCAACCCGATTATTATAGTGATGATGAATTATGCATGCAGGCACCAATCACCTCTTCTCCTGCTCTATTTCTAGTTATATTCTAGTTAAACCCTCTGTCAGCTGATCCTGTGTTCTTCCTCTATTAGCAAGCGTCGTTGTTTTGCTCATTCGGCAGGTTGCTCTCGCTCACATGAAACACGTCCATAGCTTTTCAACCTGACATGCCTTGTTACCTCCAGTTCAAACACAACATACAGCAGTTTCCACCTCACACTCGAGCTGCCATGGGAGCTTGTTAAAAATTACACATGGTTATTATGTCTTATTCCTCACACAGGGCTAATGCACTCAACAAAAGCGAAGCAGTGACGCACGTTTAGACCGCTGAGAAAACACAGACTCTAAATGCATGCTAAAAGATGGTCTGGTGTCAGCTGTAAACATGCAAACCGGCCAAACTGTGCATGAAAAGGACTGTCGCCATGGCGATGACCTTGTGCTGCTGTAATGACCTCTGAGATATACGAGTTACAGAAGGAGCTTCAGTCCACTCACTCTCGGATCGGATGAAATCATTTAAAACCGTTGCATTTTAATAAAAACAAAACATAATTTACATACAGGAGTACATTATATAACCATATATGCTATCGGGGAAAAAACGTGTACAAATTAAACTGCTTTTAATTTTCTACATTTGGATATTGTTTCTAAATATATTTTAATATTTGAATCAGAGAGTAAGAAACACCTCTGCTTAATTTCATATGTCAACCTTTCTTTTAGTATCTCTCCGATTAGAAAAACATCAATAAAAAGAGGAACTAAATATATTTTAATATCGATTTTAAATTGTTCGAAATTTGGCGTTTTTTTCATTCCATTTGACTTCATGAATATAGTAAATAAAGTAAATCAAATATAAACAAAAGATCTTTATCAGCATCAAGTGAAAAATCTATTAGCATAATGTCAACTTCCTCAAAGTTAACATATCATAGCTTTCCTTTGCAGGTTAATATTACTGATTAATTTCCTAAATATCTGGGTCTTGATTAATAGTCTCAGGCGGGGAAAAAAACACGTGACTTAACTGTAAACTCGATGACAAATGTATTCTATTCACTTTATTCGTGGTGCAATAGTTGTCATCCAAATTTTATTCCAATCTCACGTTTTGTAAATATAATACTCCAGTGAGTAACAGCAAGAACACATTTAGATTGAAGAAGGGCATTTCAAACCTCGTTACGGATGCACGGCTGAGTACGGAGGACCCGTGTAGTGAAGGGAATACCTAATGAAACCCAGCAACTGTAAACAAGAGTGAGTCTCCTCGTGGGACACACACACACACACACACACGTGACCCGACTGACACTGAACACACGCAGAGTCTCAACCCAATAAGCGCCGCAAATTGGAGGAAATGGGATCTGAGATTACATTTTTAGATATCTATTAAAATCGTGCATGGAGTGAGTTCATCTTTTTCACTGACCTGAACAGATGACGACATCAGTCATCTAGAGCCATATGACTACTGTCTAGTAACCAGTTCTTATTTTGTATTGAATATTGCAATATTTATTATGAACGATTTATCTGTGCACGGAATTATTTGTTTAAATTCATGTTCCTCTCCATTTTTAATCAGAACATCTTCCCCTCCACTTGCAGTGACATCATCTCTTCTCTGCTGATGGGGCGGGGCTTAACCTATCACTCACATGACATCAGCCAATTGTAAACCATAACTGGCCAATCAATTCCGCACAGACAAAAGCAAGCCCCGCCCACATTTGTTCTTGTTTGAGAAGCGTTTTACCCGGAAAAATAAAGGGTGTACACATTTGCTAGCCTAATTTTAGCTTTACAAAACGGCTCGTTATGCTAATTGATATTCCAAACTGGTATTTCTTAAAATATTATTTTTATTAATTGTCGTAATTATAAACACACTTGTTTGTAGGGATTTTATTATTCTTAGGTATTTAGCGGCTAATGAATTGAAATGAATTCATTTAGCGGCTAATGAATTCATTTACAAGACAATGATGCCTTTACTGTCATCTTTACATGTAAACTAAAAAAAAAAAAAATGAAGTTGTGCAAACAGTGACGCCGTGCATCTGCATGTAACATGTTCACAGATTCACATTTTCGCAGAAATCTGCCCTTTTTAAAGTCCCCCTGTGGTAAAAAATCCAGTTTATATGTCTATGTGGTGTTTTTAATATGCTTTAAGACAAACCATGTGTAAATTGATAAGTCGACAGCATTCCTGAGTATTTCCTCTTTAAAACTGCAGTGAACCAAAGACAGTCTCAAAAACCCAGTTTAAAATCGCTGGTGTTTCTGACGTCACAAACTACCTTCCTATCAGATCAACGTGTGATCGTCAGCGAGTGATTGAGTGGAGGCGGGGCTCATTTGCATATTCATAGAACCGCGAATACTAAATGAGGAAAGAGTGTCGGGTTACAATCAAGATATTTTAAGGCATGACGAAATTTTTTCAAAGAAATAAACGTTTAAATATGTAATTGTATTTATCAAAGATATACAATTATTGACTACATGGGGATTTAAAACATTTTAAAAACGGCGGGATTTAAAACTAGGGACACGGCAAATTTGAATCGAAACACAAATGAAAGGCTTATTTGATATAGTGATTACAGCGGATAACATTAGTGTAAGTGAACACACACACTATCCAAACACCCAGTGACTTGCATTAGGAAAAAATAAATCTCATAATAGGCTACATTAGTGATGTTTTGGGTGAATTGAGATTTGATAATGGTGAACATTTGATGCTAATCTGAACTGCGGTGGCCATGCTGGGTTAAATGAAAGCGATTTATTGCTTTGAGCTTTGCTGTAATGTTCTGAACGATGTCATGCACCAGCATGCTGATAATGTGCCATTCACATTAAATTATTGTTTCTTTCCTAAGGGCAAAAGATGCATCATGACTTTACAACGAGTTAAAACGCGCTTTGCTTCCATCTAGTGTCGCTTTGAAGAACTGCAGCTCGGCCAATGAAATATAGTATACATTTGAGAAATTAGTTTTTTAATAAAACAGAACTTCCCTTAAACATTACAGCTGCCAATCTTATGATGTGTTTCACAGTTAACAGTAAATGACTAAATAGATATTTAACAATTTGTACATGTTTGTGTTGGATATAGTTGTTTGATGTCTGTTGGTGTGACTTTTTAAAAAAAAAAAAAAAATTTTTTTTTTGTCTGTGTGACTTCTGATATGGAGCCTCTGAGCACTTGTGTGTGTTATTGCTGTGTCTCTCATAGATAACGCGCTGGATTCTCTGAGCTAATCTGTCACCTCCAAACGCAGCAGAGGAGAACCGAGAACTGAGATGATAGTGTGTGTGTGTGTGTGTGTGTGTGTGTGTGTGTGTGTGTGTGTGTGTGTGTGTGTGTGTGTGTGTGTGTGTGTGTGTGTGTGTGTGTGTGTGTGTGTGTGTGTGTGTGTGTGTGTGTGATGTTGTTCAGTCATGCAGGAGAGTCAAGAGCTCCAGCCTCACTGTGGCATTTTATTGCTTTAGATTTTACAACAATTACGCAAACATTCTAGGCCTATATGTGGAATTTAAAATAACGCTTAATCAAGTAGTGTACATATAACTCTTGTAACACTGTTTCTAATCTGTGTGTCGAATTACACTTTACTATAAGGGTTTTAAATATGAATGAAATTCGACTTGTCCTGACAGGGAATTGAGTTTTAAATCGACCAATGTCAAGTCCCGAAGAGAGAGATTACTTCAGAAACCCAAGGGTCCTTTCTATGGTAAGGATTGTAATACATTTAGTGAGAGTAGGAGAGAGAGAGAATTACTAAATATTATATAAATAATTTAAAAAGTATTATTAAAAAGTATTATAAAAAGTAAAATAATATTTAACAATACATTTCAGTAGTTAGATATAATTATTTATAAATAATATATTTATCCATAATAACATTTACCATAAAAATATACATTTATAAAGTAGCATGAATAAAGTTATATGGCCTATAATATATCTAAATGTTTTTAATTAAGCTTATATAGTTTAATGTAAATATAGGCTATATATTTAATATTTATAAAATAAAAATACAAAACATAATAAATATTATTAAACATTATTATAAACAACAAAAAAATAATATTTCACAATAAAATAATTGTAATAAGATATAACATAAAAATAACGTTTATAAAAAAAACTTACATAAAAATATATATATAATATATTTCCTTTATTTAAAAAAAATAACCAATGCAAAAATAAAACAAATAACCAAACAATATAGCCTAATATATAATACAATAAAACAATATATAATTAATATATTATTGTGTTGTTGTGAAGAATTGTAGGCTATGATGCGTAGCCTATTCAGCACTTTGGGGACGTTGTACAGTCGGATGTGTAGGACAGCGCCACCTGGCGGAGGGTGTCATTACGTCTCTGTATTTTCTTCTCTTCTCATTCCGCTCCTTCCAATGATAGAGCAAGAATGCGGTCAGTGAGATCGTGTGCCTTCGCGGGGCTGCAGCGGGTCACCGGCGACTCAAATGGCCTTTAAGAAAAAGACGCGTCGACATCTGAGTGTGTTTTAAGGAGAGATATGATGATGATGACGACGACGAGCCCGGGGGCGCGCGACACAGCACGCGCTTTACCGCAGTGGATGCGCATGTATTTCTACGGGATGCACGGAGTCACACTGGACATCCTTCTGTCCTCCGCGCGCCACTTTCTGGACGAACACGACCTCACACTGCTGGGTTTCTCCTCTCCGTACCTGTGCATCGCGCACTCCGTCACGCATCTGCTCCTGGAGAAGATCTACCAGCAGAAGAGATGCTTCCACGGGCGCCCGGTCGTTTTCCACCTCGTCTTCTACCCGTCGCTATACATCTGCCTGCAGATTTTAATCGGGAATCTGGTGACCTGCACGGAGAACATCAGAGTGGTGTCGCTCACGCAGCTCGTGGTGCATTACATGCTCGCGTTATACTTCTCAAACATCTTTCATAAAGGCGTGTTGCACCTGCAGTATCAGGAGAACGGGGTGCGCGCGAGCGGGTTACCCGGACTCCTGCGCTTCGTGTTCTTCGGGATGCACGGCTTTCTGGATGAGGTGGTCTTCACTTCTGTGTTTAATCTGTTCGAGAAAGAGGACCGGACCTTGAAGGGTCACACGTCCCTGTGGTCCTTCTTCATGTATGGAAGCTGCAGCTTCGTGGTGGAGAAGCTTTACCTGCACCTGCACTTCAGGAGAGGATGGAGAACCTGGCGGAGGCTTCCCATCTACATCTGCTTCATCTACGCCTGGGAGTTCAGCTGGGGCTTCGCTCTCAGGCTCTTCGGCGCATGTTCCTGGGATTATTCCCATTATCCCCTTAATTTCATGGGACTGGTGACCTTGCTGTATCTTCCTGGATGGGTTTGTCTGAGTCTGTATCAAGACGTCTTGTCTAATATTCTGATGAGGGTTGTGTGTGGTGATGACGAGGACAGATTGCATGATGTTGGACTAGGGAAAAAAGGCATTTGAATGTTTGATGTTTGAGAACTTTTTTATTACTAATAATATACAGTCAACATTTGAAGTGGATCAAAAAAGCTCATGAAAAGTACGGGAACGGGAATAAGTTTTGATCTAAATGTTGACTACTATAGGGGAGGCCAGGCTATAGCTGTTATTCTAGTGATTAACTAGTTTTGAGAGTCAGTTTCTGTATAGACACACACCATAAAGCTATTCTTTTAAACGGGGCATGTTGTCACACTGCATGGGGTGTGAACCTGACTTCTAGGCAATCAATTTAAATAGTCAAATAATTGAAAAAAAAATCATGAAACCATAAAAATGAGTAAGCTAACAGACATATATAATTAAATATGCTATATATAGTATATTATTAATTTTATAGTCATTATAATTGTTATAAATTAATATTTTATTGCTTAGTATAATATATGAATTAATAATTAAAATGAATAATAATAATACAATTAATTATTTAAAATTGCAACATTTTACATGACAGCTTACCCTGAAAAAAAGTGACAACTTTATCAAATATTATGTGTAATTTTTTTTGCTTGCAGGATATATATATATATATATATATATATATATATATGAAGAGTTCAGATGCAAAAGCCAAATGCCATTTTAAATTTTCTTCTTTAATGATGATTTTTATCAAACTTGTATATTTAAGTTCAGTAATTTCACTTAAAAAACAATTAATATGTAATTATCATTGCCATTTAAGTGAAATTACTGAACTTAAATATACAAGTTTGATAAAAATGATCATTCTAGAAGAAAATTTCAAATGGCACTTAGAGGCTTTTGCATCTGAACTCTTCATATATATATAGGGCTGTCAAATCGATTAATCACAACTAACAAAAAACCTACAGTATATTATATACATGTTTGTGTGTGTCATATATATAAATATATATACACACACACACACATTATATAACAAACTTTTATGAAAGATGTGGTTAATCGATCTGACGCCATGAGTTGTTGAAGTTCCTCGTATGACAGTTTCTCGATTCTCCCCACTCTATTTAAATGATATTTAATTTTTAAATGTCATATGATATAATTTTTATATCATATATATCACCTTCATGGCCATTTGAAATCTCCGAAAAGCCCAGGATGTGCACACAAGGCCAGATACACACAGGTAAATCGCTGGTTCTCAGGGGCACATTTGTACCAGCGAGGCTGAGAAACCCTTAGAGATACTACGTTTCCTCAGAGAAACAAGCGTACAGTAGCTGCATTAGCAGCGTTAATTAGTGTTTAAAATCCACCTTATCAACTGCCAATTACACACACACACAGCAGGATTTGACAAATAACACTGGGCTTTGATGGTTATTGAGTGTGTGATTGGTTTACTGCTATTACTGATAGGGTTTATGAGGACAGTTTTTGCATGTCGAGATTCAAGCATCTGATGGTGCAAGCCGTAGCAAAAGTGATTGTGAGAGATAAACTGAGACTTCTTTAGCTTTAAACAGGACGAGAGCAACCGAGTGCCTTCATATGAACACTTTTAGGCAGCTGGACTTCAGTAATCCAGAACTATTACACCCATATGGAAACGAGTTCAGTCATATCTCAGTTTGTCTTCTGTGAAAACAAGGCGTTGAGATGAAGACGATATGAGGAATAAAGAAAACACACAGTTTAACTTTAGAGACCCCTATGGCAGCTAAAGCCGGGCATTTATGAACACAAACAGAGACTTTATCCAACTTTATTAAACATATGAGCGCCGCACACTGTGAATAACTACTGTGAGTGATGATAACTTTATGACTGAGTTTATCCGTATATCTTGTGTGTTGCTCTTTCTTTGTGAAAAAGATTCAAAGATAAACTGCCAAAGTTTAATAACTTCAGCCTCAAAACTCTGTGACTTTAGCGAAGTCCTCCTGTGAGAGGAATAGACGGGCTTTCTATGATTATAAGATTATTCAAATGTGTTTCCTTCATGCATGTTGATGTAAAGACTCTCGGCAGCTGCTCAAATGAACACTTTTGTACTTTAAGAGAGAGAAAAAAAAACACTTTGTATAATTCCAGGAATGAGATGGTGATTATTATCATTTTCATGTCTGTCTATGTAATTGGCACTACAGCTAGATCACTTTATGAATGTTAGTCTGAGTCTAGAATGATAGAAATCATTTAATGCACTTCTTTTTTATCATTATTGTAGCACATCTTCATGGTTTCTCATTCCACTGATCAAATTAAAAAGATGAAATGTGACGTGTGTGTGTTTGATCTGTTGTTGCAGTGACTGTTCTCAGGGCTGTTACTGAAGGGACTTGAATGCTTTCCATTTCTGACGTCAACGTCGTCCCGTGAGACTCAACAAGACCCAACTGTAAGAGATGATCAACTTAATGTGATTGTGTCTGTATTCTGACCGAACGTCTCGATTTGTTGCGATTTCAGACCTTGATGTGTCCATCTCTTTAGTGTGTGTTGTTGCTGTTTGAGCATGAAAAAGAGAGTTATTCTCTATATCAGTGTCAGTGTTTCTCCCTGAAACGCCTCCATTGTAGTCTTGAGTTTTCCGGGAACGAACACATCACAATATTCTTCATTTAAATAATTAATACATAGAAAAAAGGGCGGGGCCTAGTTAGTTAGTTAGTGTGTCGGAACTGCATCCCAATTCGCCTACTTATACTATGCCCTAAAAATATGTAGTATTTGTCAAGAAAACATACATACTTTTGAGTGTAGGCAAGTTTGGGCCAAACTTCGTCATAATCGCATCTTTGATCGCTCTGTTGCTTAGTTACATGTTCCTGTCAATCATCTGGTCACATTTAAAATTCTCCACATTCAATTTAATTTAATTTCCTACCATTTTGGAGAGATATGAAGCCGCACTTTGATCTACCAGTCGTGGTCTTTCATGCGGAGACTCTTCTCATTGTGTTTGCATAATAATGCATCTAAAAGTTAATGACCAAACGTATCATTACAGATATTCACAAAGCTGTTGCAGATCAAATATAATATGGATAACACTGAATAAATATCTTTTCGTCAGGATACTGATTATTAATCTCTCAAAATCATATATCTTAACCTCTCTTCTTAACTGTCAGACTCGCTCATCCGCCATGTTTGTAGTTTTTTTAACAACTAAGAACTAGTTAAATAGTTTTTGAATAGTTCAAGAGCTCAACTAAAGCAAACACCGATCACCATAATGATGACTCGTCCCTTCAGTGATTCTGGTGTTGTTCAAAACAATTCTAGTTTTGAATACTATTTAGGATGGAGATTATGCAAATTGGGATGCAGCAGCGGTTATGGAAAGGGGCAGGACATTTCCCAAACACGCTTGAAGGGCTTGACCAATGACAACACACTGCTCCAGCCGACCAATCAGAGCACAGAAGGAGGGGCTTCATAGAGACAGGAAGTAAACAGAGCGTTACTGACAGACTGGGAAGAGAGGAGCCGCAACAATGGAGAATATGAGGAAAATAATCAACATTCGAGCATGAAAACCTGCTAGTAGCCTGAAAACTAATTTAGGTCTTAATAAAAGGGCATTTTATAGTTGCAATGCGTCATTGTTAACATGTGAAATTTTTCCTAAGATCAAAAGAAAAAAAATGCATGGCTACTAGGCCTACTCAAGGTTTGTCTAAGGACATTTTCTTAAGTAGAGCATAAAGCAGCAACTCTGCTTTAATCCGCTTTAGTGTTTAACAGGGCTTAACTAAATGCCCTCGCTCTTTCAGCCCGAGTTTAAAACATCTGCGGTTCATTAATGAGCAGGGTGCATGAATCAGTTTCTTCCCTTGTGAATCATTAGTAATTTGTTTAGAAATGGCTTCAGTCGGTAATGAAAGGATGCTTTACGAAGTGTTTCTCAGAGGTGCCAAATGCAGCACTTCTCACTCTCAACTCCCAAACACAACATTTACATGTTTTATTGAAACATTTACATGATATTTCAAGTTGTGGCACACGCAGCTGCTCTCGTCTCACTCGATCAGAAGTTGATAAGAGGAACTGTTATGTATTCGTGTTACTCATTTACCAATGGTTTAAAGTAACCGACCCATCAATAACAAACGTGACTCTTCAGAAACGGTGAATCTTGCAAAACCTCTCACAAATCATATTTGTGCTATAATCAAAAGGGGGGAAATATTTAGATTTGAACTCTGCTATTTGAACTCGTTCATCTAAATGAACTAATCTTTTCCCGATCTTTTTGTTGAATGAACCAAATGACACGAAAAAATAGTTGTTCATTTCGATAAACGAGTACGAATAGGAGAGTCACGAATACGCAAGGCGGCCATTTGAGCTTATAAAACGTACTTAAAAAAAAAAAAAAAAAAAAAAAGACCGATCGTTTCACTTGATAAGACCCTTAATCATCGTCTGGAATCGTTTAAAGCCCTTTGAACAGTTTGTAGTTTGCACTGAAACTGTCTTTTGGACCTTGAACCGTTTGGTTCCCATTGAAGTCCATGTTATATATGGAGAAAAATCCTGGAATGTTTTCATCAAAAACCTTAATTTCTTTTTGACTGAAGAAAGAAAGACATGGACATCTTGGATGACATGGGGGTGAGTAAATTATCAGCAAAAGTTTTTTTTTTTAAAGTAAACTATAAATTTTCACTGACAGTCCAAATTTTGCCTTGTTTTAGCCTAGACGGCAGGGCTGTGTTCGGACAGCTATTGGTCTTTTAAACACAAAATTACTTGCTAGCTAATTATCTAAGTACTTTAGACTTTCTGGGTATGTGGTGCAGTTGTTGTCTGATTAAGTTTCAGTATCTTGTCATTGTTGTCATCGCCGGCCCCCAGAACCCCTGAAGACGAGCACAGAGGGAAGGTCATCCTGAAACCAAACCCCTTGTAACGTGCTCAGAATAATGGACCTGTAACCTCAGACCTCTTTAACCTCCGGCGGCGCTCCTAAAGTCTCTTCATTCGAGCACTCGGACCAGCATTTAGCATCCGACATGCAGTCGGCACATGTTCAGCCTGACATACATAACAAGAGCACGTTTCAATCTTATCCTGGATCTGTTGTATGACTTGAGATATATAGCCTACACACCAAAAATGCTTTAATATTTTTGTCTTGTTTGTTTCCAGACCAAATATCTCAAAACTCTTAAGATGCATTTACTAGATGAATAAAATGACACAAGATATTGTGTGTTGTTGTCTGGGGAAATTAATAAAAATTAAGTGAGGATGCTTAAAAAAGCAAAATTATCTGATGCCAACCGGGTAAATATATATATATATATATATATATATTAATTCAAACAGAAACAAACATTATTTCATTGGCAGACAATTTTAAACTTTTTTTAATTAAAATAATATATATATATATATATATATATATATATATATATCTCAATAAGTTATGACATTTTTTTTACATTGCTTACAAGTTATAAAATATTCAACTAAATATTCAACAAAAGTCAGTGTTAATGTCATTTAAGTTGAAATGACTTAAACGTCCAAGTTGATTGTACTTAAAAATGTAAGCAGCAACTTTTATTTTTACAGTGTATTTTTTTTATTTCTATTTAGCATGATAGAAAATTATCAGGTATAATTTGTGACTAAATGCTTTGAGAGATTATATTTTGTCTAGCTTATTTAAAATACATAAATAGGCTACTTAAATATGTCATTTTATTGTCAAATAAGAACTTTTATCAACAGGACTACAGGTCTATTAGGTGTTTTCTAGCTAGGCTACCTAATTTTATATATGTTTAAAGGGGGAAACGTCGTGAATGAAGTCTTCTTGACATTAATACTGCATGACTTTAAGGTAGCCTATTTACATTTCACAATACCCATAAGATGGCGCCACACCTTTAGTACATTTGTTTGAATTTGTGTAGTATGCAAAAGAGTGGCTTAACTGCCCTTTTCTTTAATTCTGGCCATTATGATTCATGTCGACTCCATCAAACATTGAATCGTCACTCTTGTTCGTTTATATTAGCTCCTGGTGAATATGATTGAAATTGTTATTTGTGAAAAATGTTATAGTGTGCATCGCCGCCCAGAGGACAAGAGGAGAATTACAGCCTAGTAAACACTGAGGACGAACACTTCACTGTAGTGCAGTGCTGACAACTTTAGGTAAATATTTAGCCAGTGATGATGCTGTCAGCTGTGCGGGAAATGGTTTAACTGCCAAATATTTCTGCCACGCTATGCTGATTTCCCGGATGTGACATCAGTGTAAACAGTGGCGGTGTTCAAATCCTCGTGACCGCGCCTGCCTCGGGAATATGATGATGCTTCACATACTGAGAGCGAAGTCTTGTTTAGTTCTTACTTGCTTTTACTATCTTTTTTTCTTACTGTTTATTATTATGTTGTTGCTGTTGTTTAATTATGTTTTGAGATATAACTATATATTACGGTTAGGCCTATATTTGTTCAACAACAACAACAAAAAGTCTTGTTTAGTGGGGATCTTCGGCCATGTCTGAATGAGAGAATCACATTTTATTCCTTGGATGTTTAAAATGTGAAAGGTAAAGATCCTAAGAAGTCAATTATGAGATAAAGAAGACAACATATTCATAACTATGAGCTTTGAATTTCAACTTGAAAGACATTCATCATTTTGACTTTTTATCAACTTTTTATCTAATATTTTTATATCTCTATTTTTCATAATTTTCATAAACTTTATTATTTTGTTATAGCCATAATTATGCAGTTAAAATGTTATCTTATATTTTAACTTTTCGTTCCATATTTTGATGTCATATAATTGTGACTCTTTTTTTTACTTTTTGTCTTATAATTTCAGCTGTCACTTATGACTTTATCTCATAATTTTGACTTTATCTTATGATGTAATATATTATAATTTGACATAAAATTATTATTATGATGATGTTAACTTATAATTTAAACTTTTTATCTCATATTTCCGACTTTTATTTCATAGCTACGCCTTTTAAGGTCATGATGATTTAGCAAAAAATTTATGAAAATGGGCTTTCCGTCGTCATCTTTCTCACTATTATAATTATTCTTTGTTATATAAACAATTAGTTTTGTTCTGTGGGCATTCTGGGATTTCTCTTGACGCGTTACTTCCTCCAGGCCTGTATAAACCAGCCATGTGTGTGTGTGTGTGTGTGTGGCAAACACACAGCTGCTCTCAGACACACACATGTTCTCCTCTTGTCAACCAGTCCAGTAACATCAGCTCTACATCTTCTGTGTCTTCATCTTCCAGAAAAGCATGAAGTCTCCTGTTTCTCTGATCCTTTGTCCTCTTTTTTATTTGATTTCCCTTTAAGAGTTGCAGGAGAAGCACCAGAGCAACACAACACACACCACATAACTCCAGACGCTTCCCTCACACATCTGCAGGAGACATAAGCAACTCTGCTGGACAAGGATTGACCTTCTTAGCCTTACAGAACCAGTTTAATCTGATTTAATGCTGTTTAAATGATGTATGATTTCTGAACTCAATATCTGCACAGTTATAAATATTGAATCTGGAGTAAAAACAGTCAGCAGAGATGTGTATGTTCTCCAAAGCTGTGTTAACACTGATGATTTTGGAGTTAAAATAACATGCATTTCTGCTTTCGGCATGAATGCTGAGTGAGTGTGTGTGTGTGTGTGTGTGTGTGTGTGTGTGTGTGTGTGTGTGTGTGTGTGCATGTGCTGGACAGTAGACTTTTGTGTAGAAACAGCTGTTCTTCATAAGCATACTTGCTGCATAATCTAATACTGCTGTAATTCAGAAGAGCACATTCAGCTTTCTCCGGCCAAGACCGTCGGTTGTCAGCATTTACACCGAAGAGAAAATATTATGCTTGACCAGAATCATCCCACAAACATGCGAAGGTGAGAGACAAAAATACTACAAATGGAGATTTCCAAGGGGAATAAAAAACACAAGAGTATGGACATCTGCGGTTATTATGATTTCTGATTATCCGTTTATATAGTACATTGCGTAATAAACGTCAGTGTGATGCTGAGTTAACAGTGAATGATTTGCATATGTTTTTTTTTTTATGTAATGAATATGTATTGTCATGACTTTTCTTTTGGCATATTCAGATTTGTCTACTAGTGACCCACTGACTCTCTCTCTCTTTCTCTCTCTCTCTCTCTCTCTCTCTAACTGGTTTTTCAGGTTTCTGTCTATTTACCTCACAGCTCAACCATGTTTGGGAGTGACTACCTTCAAGCTGCGACTGGAAATACTCATAAGTGTAATCAGCAGCAAATATTTCCCCCACATTTTCTTACACGCAAAACATTCACAAGTGTTGTGATGAAGCAGTCAACATAGCTGACGAGTTTCTGCGAATAACTTAACTCACCTATCATATGTACATCAAGTACATGACGTCAAGATATTACCTAATACTAAAGAACAAGTCCATTATATATATGGGTTATTGCATCAAATACTATATCCAAATCAGAGGTCATATCCACCTTTTGTTGTTCTTTGACATATTTGAATACACTGCTGATTAGAGCAGTAGTCAGGCCGTCAGAGCAAAAGGGCCAGATGAAGTTCAGATGGCTAATTTTAATTAGGAGCCATTGTTATTTTAATTGTTCCCTCTCTTGGCCTGTACTTTATGTGCCAAGTGTGCATCCTCTGATTAACCTTCCAACTTGGCTTATTGTTGTCAACAATGTCCTCTTCTTTTTATATATATATATATACACACACACACACACACACAGCAGGCCTATATGTATACATATACACACATATTTATATTAATATATATATTTAGCAAAAATTAGCCTACATTCAATAAAAAAATCCCAAACTTCACACCACGTCATGACTCCGCCCACACAGCGTTCCTCTCTGAAACGGCATTTTCATCTGTCAATAATGCCTTGAATGCGATTTGTAAGGCTACAGCTGTCTAACAACCCACACATATTTTTACTTCAAGCGTTTAAATGCAGACTCTTTAACATTATACGCAGAGTAAACACGACCATATCCTACTATAGCGAGGGCTTCGTTAATGGTTAATTCATCTCTCATGCTGGCGTTGCCTGGTAACCTTCCCGGAGCGTCTAGGCACATTATTTATTCCACATTCACAAGCCACGCCCATTAAGCGCTCTGATTCGCTAACTGACTACCGCCCGCGTTCATCAGCCAATCAATTCTGTTCTCTCATTGAACGCCACGCCATCTCATTAATATTCATAAGCTCAGCTTTCGCCATAGTAGGGATGGTAATCCGCTGCGTCTCACTGTCATGCGCAGCGGTGGCACTGCCATGTTGGATCGAAAGCTCGGTGCACAGGAGTTCAGATGAAAGTTTAGAGGCTCAAGACGACACTGGATAACCATACGAGGATCGCTTCTTATTTGTGAGACGCAGGACTTCTCTCAACCAATTCCCGGCCGAAACACACTCAGGTCTGGATATGAAAGGCTCCGGATACAAGCTGCGGTGATCAAAGATCAATGAACACATATTTTCTGTTTAACACTTCCTGATCACAAGTTCACACCATCGGATTGTCAAAATGAGTGGTCCGCCTTCAGCCAGGAGGCCTCCGATGAACATCGGCTCCATTCTTCTCACACACCAAGAAAACGAAGTGCTCTTCAGCCATCTGGGCAAGAAATGCACCGTAAGTTCTCTCAAGCATTTGCTTGGTTTGTTTGCCAGGTAGTTTTCAGTCATCATGTTCTGAACTCGAACTGATATGATGAATGTTTCACTGATGAATCCATTGAATCATCAATGTATAATTGTAAAGATCCACTGTATCCTGTTGACGAGTTTAACAGGAGATCCACAGTCATTAGTGTTTCTCGGTCAATGTTTTGAAAGTTTCAGGTGAGCTCATGGGCCTTGTGAGAGTGTACTTTTAGATCATGGGTTTTTAATGCAAACACTGTATGATGATGATGATGATGATGACGACCCACGTCATAATATATGACGACAGCTGCTTTCACCTGAAGTATAAACCCACATTTTATCTCTATAACTCTGGTTCTTCTTATAAAGTGCATGTTTTGCATCAGTGGTTAGTCTCGTTTAATGATACGTAACCAGGTACACTTGATATATAGTTCATGTCATATTGGCACTTTCCTTTTATCTTTATGGCTGATAAACACCTGACAGCAGCTCACACACTCTTCCTCCTTCAGATTTCACAGTAAAACGCACAGTTTACCTCTGCATGTCCAACCATGCTATGCAATGCATGCAATGATCACTCACCCAGCTTTCATAACTGTTTTGTAGAGGAAACTGTCATTGCAAAATATTGAAGATTGGGAAAGTATAGGAATCGGTTGGAATTAATTGACCCATAAATTTATAGAGAGCAGATTGCTATACATAATACAACTTAATGTATGCAATTGCACATTTTTTAAAACCAATTTAACTCAAAATTTTTACATTTTGGAACTAATGTTAGGAAAACGAAAATGATAGTTAATCAAGTTCTTGATAAACATAAGTTGCACCTTCTATCATTATTATGCATTGATCTGAAGTTTTCAGTGTAATCATCATGCTGTCTGAATGCACGTCTGTTTCCTCATTCCACTGGATTACCTGTTCTGTTCCTACAAGATGAAACTCATGTTGACTGGATAACAAAACCGAAGCTTTCCAAAGGTCCTCGTTCCTCTGTGTGAAACGGGAACCAGGACCTGCCGCCCGAGATTCCCTGTTTCTCTTGCATGACACGGGTCCCTGAATGCTTCACATTCCTAGCGGCGTTGGACGGTGACATTGCTGTGCTTATCATGCGCTTTGCAATATCAATGCATCCCAGGGGCTTCATCACCTTGTTGACATTTATTCATGATTTTTATGTTGCAAGCCTTTTTAAATTCAAGCGGCGTGTCATGGCATGATTGAAGTGGCTGTGTTTGTCCACATATCTCCTCTGAGGAGTTGAATATGCTCTGAATCACAGAACCACGAGCTGACACGTCAAACTCATCTATTTTTTGTTAGCGTTGTGTCAGCTAGTTAGAGAGCTAGCATTAGTTTTTCTATCAGCCTGAGGATGCGGTACGCCGGGCCTTGCTGGTTCTCCTGCTGGTTCTGGTCGTATGTGGGTTGTTGGAGAACCAGTCCTCTCTGGTAATTCCTGCTGGCCAGGTTTCTGTGAAGTTAGGACAGCTAAAATCACAATTTTTCAGCCTTATCTCTGTTTCAGTCTGTAATGCATAGCATTAAGTAATAGCAGGGTCATAGACGTGTGTTAATGGTGGATTCTTCAACTTTGACCTTTGTCTTCAGTATAGTGTTGGGTGATATGGCAGAAATATCATATCACCATTTTAATCACAATTTTTCATGTTGGTTTTACTATTTTGCAAGTGACTCGGCAGTACAGCCAAACTAATTTACCCGTTTTAAAAAAGGGGGCAAAATATAAAATAAAAAAACTATTAGGCCAAAGTAGGGGTTAGCAAAGATGAAAATCTTTTTCATTATTTTATCTTTGTTAAAAATAAGAACAAATAAACATATAAATGAAATAAAATTGGTGTGTTTGACAGTAATTAACAAGAAGTTAAATAAATTAGACTTAACTGTAAAAATTATATATATTATTATTAATGCTACTAAACTTATTCAGTAACTTCAGAGCAGTAAGTGATTTATATTTTTGTCTTTCGTTGTTGTTTTTTAACATTAGCTACGATTGGCCGCAGGTTTATTAGGCTGCTGTCACTTTAAGACCTCATGCACGGGTTTAATATACAGACACGCATCCGGTTTTCCACCGACCGTTTGTTCACTTAACACACAACGGTCTGTGTTTATGTAAACCTTAGCTTTAAGCACAATAAAACACGATTGGTATGAAGAGCGTATGAGAATAAACAGCATGAGAAAAAATGTTCAACAGCAAGGCTTTAAAATGTGTTTCATCATGTTTTGCATATGTTATTACTTTCATTTATTACTTTTTATTAAGGCTGTGAAATGATAAATCACGATTAATCGCATCCAAAATAAAAGTTTGTGTTTACATAATATATGTGTGTAGTGTGTAAATTAAATACACACACATGCATGTGTATATTTAAGAAAAATGTGTTATTAATATGTCATATTTATATATAAATGTAAATATTTGATATACAGCATCATTACTCGGTCTTCAGTGTTGAGAAATCACTCTAATATGATGATTTTCTGCTCAAGAAACATTTATGATTGTTACATCGTGGTTTATTTGAAATAGGGAATTGGTGACATCATAGTCACTTTAATGCCTCTTCACTGAATAAAATGATTTATTTGATGCATAACCGGAGCATTCACAATCACAGCTCTTTCCTTCAGGTACATCATCAGTGATGTCATCGCAGTGCATGTGCGCTATGTCAGCAGATTTCTTCCATTAACTGCAGCTGATGATGAGCGATACACTGCGAGACATGCTGTTGGTTCGGATAAATGCCTCCGAGTTTGAGTAATGACTTGAATGAACTGATAATGGGCGGCAGCTTTGTTCGGCCAATGAGAGCGCAGGAGACCCTCTCGCTCTGTCTCTGTCTCTGTCTGTAAGCCTTCCTCTGGCTTGTATCGTGTGGTTAATGGAGGCGTTGAGTGTCTCTGTAACAGTTCGGTGGGTTGTTAAGATGTGTGGCGTGGCTTCATCCTGGCAGGACTCTCTGGCTTTGGTGGGCCGCTCTGCGCTTTATGTAAATCATCTGGGCCGTCCTGAGACCGATGCTGATCATTAATTCCCTAAAGTGGCTGTTTGGCGAGAACGTCTTCATGCATTTTGCAGCTATTCACTTAAAAGTGCTCGGAAGTGTGACTGTCGCACAGTTTTCAGGAGGAAATGTTCACTGGATATTTGGTTCTGATTCCTCGCAGATGGTTCATCTCGGGTCAGACTATTGATTTGTGAACTCGGGTGTATCCTTGTTTTTCCTTTTAAAGGCGGCATATCTTGGAAAGGAGGATTTGGACTTTCACTTTTCTGAGTTTCCTCCCCGTGTCCAGACCTTCTGTTAAAACTAAACTGCAAAAACGAATCACTCAGAAAGTGTAATGGAATAGACCTCACAACCAAGAGCTCATTAACATACGCCCGCCCACATTTACACTTCAGCAACAACTTTATTTGCAACCTAAATAAAGCCAAGAGCAGTGGTGGAGGAAGTACTGAATCTCAGTACTTAAGTAAAAGTACAAATACCCAGATAAATATTTACTTTAGTAAAAGTAGAAGTAACACAATGACAACCATACTTAAGTAAAAAGTACAAAGTACTTTATTTTAAATGTACTTTAAGTATTAAAAGTAAAAGTACTTGCATAACAATTTATTATCTTAATGTCTATTTTCTAATGATTAATAAAACATTTAATTCTAACTCATTCAACCTAATAGCCTACTCCTATAATGATGTTCAATAATGATGGAAAAAAATGTCACCATTACTGAAACAAGCTTGCAATTAGGCAATATCATGCTTATCCTTACTATATGTTAATAACTATGTTTGGCAGTAAACGCGATTCATTTATGGTGTAATTCTGAACCTCTTGGCTTGCCATAATCCTAACCAAACCAAACATATTACACACGGTGCGTTTCCTATGCACGTAAAAACAATTTCGCGTATGAGTTGCATGATAAACACACTGCGTGCCAGACGCATTTAGTGTGACCGGGTTGATATACTGTATCTATGGCAACCAAACGTCACTGGTGAGACAAACATGCAACGAACGGACGGTCAGATGACGTTTTGGCAGGGGAAAATGTAACGAAAATGTAACAGAAGTTGTAGAAATGTAGTGGAGTAGAAAGTATAATAATTGCTGCAAAATGTAACGAAGTAAAAGTAAAAAGTATGCACTATTTATTGTACTTAAGTAAAGTAAAGATACGTGAAAAATGTACTTAAGTAAAGTAACGAAGTATTTGTACTTCGTTACATTCCACCACTGGCCAAGAGCTTGGACTCCAGTGGTAATGCGCATAGTGACCCGCGTTCCTCATTCCCATCATGATTCGTCTGAGAGTCGGCAGCTTCGTGAGGAGACTGTCAAAGTCATTTTATAATCACGTCCTTCTCAGAGTAACCCCGGATGTCCAGGGCGGTTCAACTACACAATTTCTGGTAGCTTTATGAAATTAAAGGTTGACCAAATTGACCAATTGTTGGTGACCTTTATCATGGCACATTGACTACTGAACAAGAACCAAAAAGCATTTTTATGGGATTTATGTATCTATTTGGACACATTCACAATAAGTCTTTGTTTTTTTGTTTTTTTAAAGGATGTTTAATTGAAAGCTCCAAATATGCTTTTTTTTTTTTTGAGCATGAAAAATTCCCTCCAGTATGAGTTATTCTCTATATCAGTCGATGTTTCTAAACTCCCTGAAACGCCTCCGTTGTAGTCTTGAGTTTCGCCTGGGAACGAACACGTCACAATATTCCTCATTATAATAATTAATGCACAGAATAAAGGGGCGGGGCCTGTTTGAGTTAGTTAGTAGTGTGTTAAACTGGTGGTTATGGAAAGGGGCGGGACATTTCCCAAGCTCACTCGACGCTCTCGACCAATCACAACACACTGCTCCAGCCGACCAATCAGAGCATAGTGTGCTTTTCAGAAGGAGGGGCTTCATAGAGACTGACAGACGCAACAATGGGGAAAATAAGGTGTTTTTTGGCGTGATTGGTCCCTTTTGAAATTCATTCTGAAAGTGATACTTTGGCATCTGTTTTCACCATGAGATCATGTGACCTACATAAACAGGTTTAGGGTTTATTATGATTTATTTGAAATAATACAAGATTGCTGATTGTTTCCTCCTTGTGTCCGCAGAGTTTGTGTTCAGGGGTGGTGCAAGTCTACGTCGCCGACAGGAACTCGTCCTGGGTGAAGAAGTGCTGTGGTGTGGCATGTCTGGTGAAAGACAGCCCTCTAAGATCTTACTTTATCAGGGTGTTTGATATAAAAGTAAGTGTCTATTTCATGATTCCTCTTGTATAATCTTGATCTTGGTATTAAGCAAATGGTTTCTTTTTCTGTTTCGACAGGAGGGTAAAGTGTTGTTTGATCAAGAACTCTACAACAACTTTTCAATAAACAGCTCCAGGCCTTACTTTATCACGTTTGCTGGAGACGTAAGTGCTCAGATCTTGTGCATCCATAACGTTTGTGTGTGTCATGTCTGTTTTGTACACTTGTACTTCACCTCAGCAGACGTAAGGGTATGTGCCATAGCCATAGACTGATGAAGCTGGAGATAACGTCAATGTGAAACTGAAATTGGCTCTGTTTCCTTTGTTTATATACTTCTCGTCCTATTATTGTGCATGATTTCATCCATGCACATTATCCTCCCAAAAAAGTTAGTCTTCTCAGTCCTTGTAATGAGTTTTTTGCTCATTAAGTTGGCTTGAGAGAGCCAACTTACTGAAATGCTATTTAAACTCTTTATAATTCTTCCGAGACGTATTATTTTGACTCCTATAGTCAAGGCAAGTCAAGTCACCTTCATTTAAATAGCGCTTTTAACAATATCGTTTTACAGTGATGATAGGAAAATAAACTAACAGATTGTTTTGGCTTTACAGCAGCTCCAGAATAAAGTTATTGTCCAGGTTAAGTTAGTTTTGATTGATTCAAAGATCGTTAGATTAGTTACTAACTTAGGGACCGCTAACACTGCACCGCTTTAACCGAAAACAGAAAACTTTTAATGTGGCCGTTCATTTGCACGACAACAGTGTTTAGTGGCTCGAGCTTTAGCAAGAACCTCCAAACTTGCTTCAGACTGATCTGACTTGAGTTGCTATATCTTTTCAAACTGATCCAACGTATGTTTTTCCTGAAAATGAAGAATCTAGCAATTTGTTAAGTCATGGTAACAATGTGCTAAATCATGTTAGCAACATGCTAATCATGTTAGCAGTGTGTTAAATCCTTTTACCAACTTGTTACGTCATGTTAGCAACATGCTTATGCTAGCAATGTGTTAAATCATGCTAGCAACATACAAACACAGCCTATCTTTATCTATCTATCTTCTGATGGACTGCATTGCCTTCAAAACATTCAAACTTTAAACTACTTTAAACTAAAAACCTTAACTTTACTAAACCTTAAACCTTAACCTAAACTGCTTATTACAAATGTAAAATGAATGTTTTTTTTTTTATTATTTTGTTACATCTGTTTGATTAACTCTTCTGAAATCTTCACCACGAGCAGAGTGTATATTAATGTGTGTTTGTCCTCAGACGTCCCAGATCGGTCTTAATTTTGCCAGCGAGGAGGAAGCCAAGCGCTTCAAGTCTGCAGCAAATGAACTTCTGGTGAAAAGAGGGAGGAGAACCGGTAAATACAACAACAGCACAGCATAACTGTATCTCTCCTTCGCTTCACTCGTGTCCCTCTGATGGAAAAACCATCATCTGGTTTTCTTTTGACATGATTCCCCCTTTGTCTACTTCTATCACTCTTTCTGTAACACTGTATTATGGAAGCTTGTTTCCGCCACAGAATGAAAAATATAAAAGGTAATTGCGACTTTATCTTACAATTGCGTGATGTAAAGTCGCAATTGTGCGTGATGTAAAGTCGCATTTGCGTGTGATGAAAAGTCGCATTTGCGCGTGATGTAAAGTCGCATTTGCGCGTGATGTAAAGTCGCATTTGCGCGTGATTTAAAGTCGCATTTGCGCGTGATGTAAAGTCGCATTTGCGCGTGATGTAAAGTCGCATTTGCGCGTGATGTAAAGTCGCATTTGCGCGTGATGTAAAGTCGCATTTGCGCGTGATGTAAAGTCGTAATTGCGCGTGATGTAAAGTCGTAATTGCGCGTGATGTAAAGTCGCATTTGCGCGTGATGTAAAGTCGCATTTGCGCGTGATGTAAAGTCGCATTTGCGCGTGATGTAAAGTCGTAATTGCGCGTGATGTAAAGTCGTAATTGCGCGTGATGTAAAGTCGCATTTGCGCGTGATGTAAAGTCGCAATTGCGCGTGATTTAAAGTCGTAATTGCACGTGATGTAAAGTCGTAATTGCGCGTGATGTAAAGTCGCATTTGCGCGTGATGTAAAGTCGCATTTGCGCGAGATGTAAAGTCGCATAAAGTCGCATTTGCGCGTGATGTAAAGTCGTAATTGCGCGTGATGTAAAGTCGCATTTGCGCGTGATTTAAAGTCGCATAAAGTCGCATTTGCGCGTGATGTAAAGTCGTAATTGCACGTGATGTAAAGTCGTAATTGCGCGTGATGTAAAGTCGTAATTGCGCGTGATGTAAAGTCGTAATTGCACGTGATTTAAAGTCGTAATTGCACGTGATGTAAAGTCGTAATTGCGCGTGATGTAAAGTCGCATTTGCGCGTGATTTAAAGTCGCATTTGCGCGAGATGTAAAGTCGCATAAAGTCGCATTTGCGCGTGATGTAAAGTCGTAATTGCGCGTGATGTAAAGTCGCATTTGCGCGTGATGTAAAGTCGCATTTGCGCGAGATGTAAAGTCGCATAAAGTCGCATTTGCGCGTGATGTAAAGTCGTAATTGCGCGTGATGTAAAGTCGCATTTGCGCGTGATTTAAAGTCGCATAAAGTCGCATTTGCGCGTGATGTAAAGTCGTAATTGCACGTGATGTAAAGTCGTAATTGCGCGTGATGTAAAGTCGTAATTGCACGTGATTTAAAGTCGTAATTGCACGTGATGTAAAGTCGTAATTGCGCGTGATGTAAAGTCGCATTTGCGCGTGATTTAAAGTCGCATTTGCGCGAGATGTAAAGTCGCATAAAGTCGCATTTGCGCGTGATGTAAAGTCGTAATTGCGCGTGATGTAAAGTCGCATTTGCGCGTGATTTAAAGTCGCATAAAGTCGCATTTGCGCGTGATGTAAAGTCGTAATTGCGCGTGATGTAAAGTCGCAATTGCGCGTGATTTAAAGTCGCATTTGCGCGTGATGTAAAGTCGCATAAAGTCGCATTTGCGTGTGATGTAAAGTCGTATTTGCGCGTGATGTAAAGTCGTATTTGCGCGTGATGTAAAGTCGTATTTGCGCGTGATGTAAAGTCGTATTTGCGCGTGATGTAAAGTCGCATTTGCGCGTGATGTAAAGTCGCATTTGCGCGTGATGTAAAGTCGCATTTGCGCGTGATGTAAAGTCGTATTTGCGCATGATGTAAAGTCGCATTTGCGCGTGATGTAAAGTCGTATTTGCGCGTGATGTAAAATCGCATTTGCGCGTGATGTAAAGTCGTATTTGCGCGTGATGTAAAGTCGTATTTGCGCGTGATTTAAAGTCGCATTTGCGCGTGATTTAAAGTCGCATTTGCGCGTGATGTAAAGTCGCATTTGCACGTGATGTAAAGTCGTATTTGCGCGTGATTTAAAGTCGCATTTGCGCGTGATGTAAAGTCGTATTTGCGCATGATGTAAAGTCGCATTTGCGCGTGATGTAAAGTCGTATTTGCGCGTGATGTAAAATCGCATTTGCGCGTGATGTAAAGTCGTATTTGCGCGTGATGTAAAGTCGTATTTGCGCGTGATTTAAAGTCGCATTTGCGCGTGATTTAAAGTCGCATTTGCGCGTGATGTAAAGTCGCATTTGCACGTGATGTAAAGTCGTATTTGCGCGTGATTTAAAGTCGCATTTGCGCGTGATGTAAAGTCGCAATTGTGAGGGGTTTTTTTTCCTGTAGAATTGGCCTGATAACTTACAATTGCAAGTATCTCACAATTCTGAGAAAAGATATAAAGATATAAACTCGCAATTATGTGTTGTAAAGTCATAATTGTGAGATGAAAAAGTCTCAATTCTGTCTTTCTCGCAACTGTGACTTTATTTCTCAGAATTCTGACTTCATATCTCGCAATTGTGAGGTAAAAAGTCTCATTTTTTGTATTCAGTGGCGTAAACAAGCATCCATACTATATGCCTTTGTGCTCCCAGTTCTTTTTTTCCTTCTTAACTAAGGCTACTCAACCAGTGTGTGTGTGTGTGTTTCTGCTGAATCCTGCTCTTTGATGTCTGTGGGACCTGCAGGGGTCTATTCGTGTCGGTCTGCTTCTGATTATTCTTCTCTTTAACCACTTCCCCTCTGTGTGTCGACTGACTCAGCAACTTCTGTCGGGACAAGGAGACGATTGTGCATTTAAACATCTCTCCCATCTCTCTTGCACTGCTAAATCTAATTCTTTCACTAATAAACCTTCCATTTTTAAGTGAATTTAGTAATGACAGTTATCTTAATTTTATTTTGCAGAAAAAAGACGTGACCCTCCTAATGGTAGGTTGTTTACTAATGAATTACATGAACGTTAATTCTGTCTAAAGTCTAGGACTGACAAAGTTTACCGGTTAAAATGATTTTTATGTCTGCAGATTCTTTGAAGATAATGCTAGTTTATGAACATGTTGAATAATCAGATCAGGTTCATTTTTCTCCCAAAAAATCAAAAGGAAAAAACAGCAAATTATATTTTAGTGTAAGAAATAACCTGTTTTTAGGACCATAACAATTTTGTATTGCGGCATTAATTGAAATGGGCATGTTTGAATTTCACAAATATTATTTATTTCATTGAATTATTACATTTTATAAACATAAAAAAACTAGTAATATTAAATGTTTCATTTGTCATTAAAATAATGGCACAATTCTGAGAAACACCCCTCCCTTCATTGCTCCACCCCCAAAATCCACAGATACCTCTATCATATCTCTAATGTTTCTTTATCACAGCTGAAGCAAAGCAAAATAATGCATCACGAAAAATAAAACACGAACATAAAAATAAAACATAAAACAGTAGTGATGGTCTTTCACCACATGACCCTCAGGGGCTCTCCACTACCCTACCCAGCTAACGTATGCTAACACGTCATTTGCACTTACATCCACCCGAGAGGCAGAAATCCAGCCATACTGGAAAATCTGGCCCCTTCCTATATACTGGGCTGAGGTTTTGAAGTAACGTGAAGATGATTCGGGTGTTAGGGTTGAGTTTGTATTGTTTTCCTGGACTGTTGTCGGTGTGTGGCGGTGCTTTTAACACTCAGACTTCCCAAAGTAGGTTATTGAGTTATTCAGGTTACATACAGTTGGGGACATATAATAATATTCAACAATATTATTGATCTAAGGTGGACGATGATGCAATTTCCATCCAGAAACAAATTAATAATGTGTTGTATTATTTCATGTTCTCACTGGGAAGCTGCCTTTGAGACAATCTATATTGTAAAAAGCGCTATACCAGTCAAAAGTTGTATGTATGTGCATATCAGCACCGTGACCTCTGACCTTTAAACTGTAGTTAATCTGTTTGAGAGCTGGTTTACTCACCCGATGGTCAGTTTTGACCGAGGAACGACAGGATATTTTGTTTTGTCATCTAGTATTGACCCTCTGTCTGCGTGGAGGGTTTTCTGTTGTTCCTCAAATGTAGCGTGTCCTCATGAACCCAGGAGATTTTCCGCAGCTTATTGCTGGCTTTAACGGTTATGTAAAATCCAGCGGTCGTGTATAATTTCCTGGGATTAAAAGAGGGCGTGTCTTTAGCGCACAGCAGCCTTCAAATGCTGGCAGAGAAAAGCGAGAGCAGCCTGACCACACACACACACACACACACACACACCTGTGTCGTGGATGTCTGCGTGCGTTCAGAGATGATGTTCTGCACCACCTTTTTGTCAGCGCCGACGGATGAGAAACTAGATGGTTCTTCGGATCTGGGAGGATGCCTGGCTCCCCTGCAATGCCTCGTTCTCCCACAGGACGAGATGTACGGGCCGTTCTCTGACCCCGCGGTTAACCTGCGACACAGTGAGCGCACCTGTGTGGTGATGGGTAAAATCCTTCTGAACGTGGGTTTAGGGGGTGGAGACATTAGCGGGCGCTATAGCCCGTCGTTTTTACTCTTGCCTGCGTGCAGTGTCAAGCCTGAGGACACAGGTAGGTTGTGACCTGAGGGCTTAAATAATTGGACAGGATGGGGAGAAGCTTTATTGGGCGGTTTAGTCTTGCGTTCAGTTTTCGTTGCTTTGAAGTGTGAAGTGTTATTTAAGTTAACCAAAGCAAATAGATTTTGCGTTTTTAAGCTTTTGAATGATACGTGATGGAGAAAAAAAAGGCATTATAATTTTAAAAATCGCATCAGTGAATGGATATTTTAATAATGAGTTTGATTGTGACTGTTTCAGGACCTTCAGGACTTTTAGGACCAACACTTCCAATGGCAACGGTGGACATAAAGAACCCCGAGATCAACAACCAGCGCTATCAAAATAACACTCAAATGAACAACATCAACCTCCACGCCAACTTCAACAAGAAAGACAAAGCCAAAGGCAAAAACAACAACAAGAAGAAGAAAATATCCAAAGCTGAAATTGGCACTCCGAGCAATTTTCGGTGAGTTTGCTTTTATGTTCAAACCAGTTTGGAATTGGATTTAAGCATTTGGTTGATCGGATCACAAGTAGAAGACTCGAGGGAAACGCGTTCCCGTTCACACCTGGAGTTTAAATCCGTCTCTTTTGTCCACTTTCAACTGATTTCTGTGATGTTTCTTGTGATTTTCCAGATCATCCGATTAAATAGGTGAAATATGTGCAATTTACACATGAACGTAAAAGGAGATGTCAGAAAGACACACTCTTCCTGTAAGGTTTACGTGTGAAGTCAGTAGACGGAAAGCAGGCAGGGTTTTGCGACTCTTCGACCACATGAGGGTTATGTTTGGTTTTTTTTCCAATGAAATTGGACTATTGGGGGTGTGTGAAGGTGCTTTTGACATTCAGTTCCCAAAGTGGGTTATTGAGAGTGTGTATGTGATTCATATGGACATATAATATTCAACAATATTATTGATCTAAGGTGGACCGCGCTACGAAAGCAATCCGATCACGTGTTCAAGTATCTCCGGAAGTGGTCGACAAGCTCAACCTTTACGCCTGTATTTAGCATCGTCCACTTGTGATCCAATCAATTAAAGCCCAGCTCACACTACATGATTTCAAGCCCGATTTGCGAATCGTTGAGGTCGCCGACAGGTCAGGCTGTTATCGCGAGGGTTAGCGGGCGATGAACGCTCGCGAAAGAGCCAACAACGCATCAAAGATGCTCGCAGACGACAAAAATAACTAGCATGCTAGATATCCAGAGCTGTCGCACAACTCAACCTCAGTGATGTCATGAGCTACAGCCAATCAGAGCAAGGTATATGTAATTGTCCTGTCTTGACGTTATGTGTAAGAGGACCACAATGGACTTTATTGTGTTTTAATCCTCGATTATATTTCGATGCCTTTTGTTTTTATGTTTTAAGACTTTCTTGATATAATTGAATAAAAAAACAAAAACAAACCATGGGTTTAGGTCACAGAGTAAATCTTATTTTTTCTTTTTTTTCGCATTTTTTCAAACCATTTGCAGCACTAGTTTCTGTCTGTCCATATTCGCGTGTTGTCTTCTTCGCTGGGTATTGGCGCGTGTGCAGTTTAGTGCCATTTCCAGTTCGTGTTATCGCGTGATTTTTCGTGACAAAACGTGGTTTGTAGACAAGATTGAATCGTTGGTGTCAACTGGTGTAGTGTGTTACCTCCTGTTGTTGATCAATCACGTTGTGTCGTGTGGTGTGAACAGCTCGACAACTCCTGAAGTCATATGGTGTGAACCGCACAGTTCAGCCGGACGTTTTAAAATCATGTAGTGTGAACTAGGTTTAAAACGCATATTAATACCAGTTGTAAACAGGGCCATGTTGTGATGGGAAGTGTAATCGGATGCACACTTGTTTTTAATCCCGTGTAATGTATCCCATGCGTGCTAATCTGGCAGAGACCTTCGTAACCATGAACATGTTCATGTTTGATGTCCTTTGGTGAATGTTTCTGCTTCTATCTTTTTTTCCAGGCATGTTGGGCATGTAGGATGGGATCCCAACACGGGTTTTGATGTGAGTATTTCCGCCGCTACATGTTCGCATCAAATGTAAAGCCGTGATGTTCAGTGTTGCCTGCGTGTCGTTTTAAGATGAGGTCATGACGTGATATGGTTCACAAATGCAAGTCATCTCTTACACAATGTGATTGCGTCTTCATAATCCCAAGCAATCATTCTCCCAAAAAATCAAGGATCATATTTCAGTGTGTTTTAGGCTGCGTGTGCTAGTTTGTAATTTTAACTCCCCTGAATGAGAGATTACATAAAGAGGATTTATTCAGGGTTATAGTGTGATTGCGCCGGTAGAGGAGTGCAGGGAAGCCTTTCGTTATCAGAGGAAAGTATTAGTAACGTTTAAGCAGCACATTCGTCTGAAGAATTAGCTGAAACATTGTGGCCCGTCTAAAGTACATGGACTCTTAGTCTGAATCACATTGTGTAAAATAACATGAGCAAACAGAGACGCACAAGCGCCTGTTTCGAGCAAAACAGTGGTGGGAAAATAGATATAATCTTCAAAATGAAGTCTGGTGACTGGAATACACTACCATTTAAAAGTTTGGTGTTGGTAAAGTTTTTCTGAGTCTCTTCAGGTCTTCATGGCTGCATTTGTTTAATAAGAAGTGCATCAAAAACAGTGAAATATTAATACAATGTAAAATAGTATATTTATATGTGAATATACACTAAAATGTAATTTATTCATGTGATCAAAGCTGTATTTTCAGTTTTCAGTGTCACATGACCCTTCAAAAATCACTCTAATATACTCTGATTACTATTATTGATATTAAATTGAAATCTGTTGTTATACATATTTAATCAATTTAATGCTGAATAAAAGTATTAAGAAAACGAGCAACACGATAATGTATGTTCAAAGTTAACGTGACGAACTACAAAAGCGTCCCTAACGAATGAGGAGGACTACAACACAAGAAGCAGAGTTTCATTTGTATTTCGATTCTTTCCAGTCATTTGTTGATGGTTCACTCCTTGTCTTTTCCAGTTGAATAACCTGGACCCAGACCTAAAGAACCTGTTTGACATGTGTGGCATTTCTGAGGACGAGCTCAAAGACAAAGAGACGTCAAAGGTCATCTACGACTTCATTGAGAAGAAAGGAGGAGTAGAGGCTGTGAAGAGTGAACTTCGACGACAAGGTGAGTCTAAGAGTTAGGGTGCAGCTGCCAGGTTGTGATATTAGCACTTATCCGAGCAAAATGATCGTATTGTAGAGTAATATTTAAATAATTTGTGCTTCAGGACCCCCGAGGTGGTCTGGTAGGTTACTTCCCCTTTTGCATGTGTCTGCAGTGATTAAAAGAAAACACTTTTTTTTGTTGCAGTGGCCCAATCAGAATGCTTGCATTCAAACTACTATTACTACAAGACGTGTGTGTGTGTGTGTGTGTGTGTGTGTACTTCTAGTGCCTTTAGTCAGAACCAGAGTTGGAGTCGGGACCTTAACGCATACCAAAACTACACCTTCAATTTAGGCTGTGCACTATATGTCGTCTATGATAATATCGTGGTTTTTGTTTCAACGAACATTATCGAGTATTTCCCTCACTTTATAAAATACACTACGTGTTGTAGTCTAGTAGGTTAGACTAGTGCACTTGTGCATTTAGAGTAAATCGCGCAGTGAAAGCGTGCAGTCTATTAAAATGCCTCCAATATTCAAGATAAGGGGCAAAAATACCTCTGTATATAATTTAATATAGATAATCAATATCACACAGAGTGCATTATTACAAATGTGATCAATAAACAAGAGGTTAATATTAAGATATTTACATTTAAGACACACTTTATTGCCTGTTTTTACTGTTTCGCCAACGAAAATAGTCCATTAACTCAGTTATGCATTTCAAAAATGTACTTTACACAGTTAGCAAAAAATGTATTAATTTAACAATGTATTTATGGCAGAAACGATGAGCTCATTGATGCAATGAATGCTTGTTTGAATTAATTGATCAGTTGACTGAATGATTCATTTTATTTTTTTTTATATAATTTAAACGTTTTGTGTTTAAAACATCAAAGCATTATTTCTGCATATTTAACAGCAGGTTAAACACATTGGTGTCTGTGTAAATGCATATAAATGACACTAACGCCATAAATGTGTCCTCTGCATTGCAAAGATGAATTTAATTGATATTGATTTTATTTGATTGGCAACAGTCCTATTTTATCATATTATCCTTATTGAATAAATGCAATAATATGACAATATGATGCGTACATTTAATTAGGAGAAAATATGGCTTTATGGAGGTAAAATAAAGCCCATAAAATGTAAAAACATACAAAGTGCCTGTCAATCAAACACAGGCACACGCATGCTTAATTACACCACCTTAAAAGCAACTTAATCATCAGCTTGACGTGTTTTTGACATCATTCATTACATATAAATTATCCTCGCATTATTTGACGTTTAAATTTTAAAAACGTTCTAAAATTCTAATCCTAGGTTCTAAATTCTGTGATTGCTGTGTTGCTCGGCAACCGTAACCAACAGCTTTTAACTGCAGCGTGCTTAATAACACCACCTTAATAGCATCATCCTTTTGAAGTTTTTTTTACATTAATCCATGTTTATATTAACATTTACCGTAACGTATGGTTGTGTTCTCTTTCTCCAGCACCTCCACCTCCACCTCCACCATCCAGAGCAGGACTTCCACCTCCTCCACCCCCCCATAACTCTGGCCCTCCTCCCCCCCCTCCTCCCTCCAGAGGTCGAGGAGCTCCACCTCCACCCCCACCATCCAGAGCCCCCACCTCAGCTCCCCCCCCTCCTCCACCCTTCCGGCCTGGCGTTGGTGCACCACCTCCCCCCCCCAGCAGAGGTCACGGGTCAGCTCCTCCACCTCCCCAACCCGCCTCCCTGTCTCCACCGGCCCCTCCACCCCTCCGCCATCATCTTCAGGTGGAGCTCCACCTCCTCCTCCCCCTCCTCCTCCTCCGGGCCCGCCTCCTCCCGCGCCTCCTCCACTAACGGAGGTTAATTCAGGGGATCTGCCGAGGGAAAATCTGCACTCCTGGACCAGATTCGAGGAGGAGCGCAGCTGAAGAAGGTGGAGCCGAACAGCAAGCCGGCCGTGTCCACTGGAGGCCGTGGCGCTCTCTTAGACCAAATACGACTCGGCGTTCATCTTAAAAATGTGAGCAGAACGGCAAAGAACCAATGAAAAAAAGACAAACAAATTTTAGGGTCAATTTTTTTTTTTAATACTTCAGCAAGGATGCATTGAATGAATCAAGTGACAGTAAAATCATTTTAATTCTATAAAAAAGATTGCAATTTCAAATTTGCTGTTCTTTTGAACTTTCTGTTCAGTTAAACTTTGATAATCATGTTTCTTGAGCTTCTAATCATCATATTTGAATTAATTTCTGAAAGATGCTGAAAATTCAGCTTTGATTACAGGAATAAAAACGTTTTACAATATATTCACATAGAAAACAGTTTCTCTAAATTATAAAAAATATTTCACAATAATATTTTTATCTTTTGTTCAGATAAATGCAGCCTTGATGAGCATAAGACACTTTTTTTTTTTTTTTTTTGAAAAGCATTCAAATCTTTCCAAGCACAAACTTTTGAACAAAGCAAATTATGTAGATGGTAGTTATATAATATTGGGAAGTTTTCCGGGCCATAAATTAATTGTGACAGTAAAAGTCTTATTGATTTATGATTTTATTTGTATCCTTGTTCAAATCAGTTTTATTTATTTATTTTTGTTCAGTTTAGTTGTATTTTTGCACTAGTCATTTATCACAACTGCATAGCATGCCGGTGAACAAAAACATTCTGATCATGTGACCCTTCCAGGTACCGGACTCTAGCGAATCGGCTCCGGCCTCTCCG